>JASAND010021212.1:0-90077 GCA_030248195.1 Trissonchulus latispiculum | reverse complement strand
TCTGGGTGCTTACGATTTGGGTGAGGTTCTTTATTGGCACTTACCGTCCGTCATTTCGTCTGTAATTCCAACCCACAAACGTGCATCGACATCAAAGCCATTACTAAAAATAATGAACTTTCGGTGTAATGTAATATTTACAACCGAATGAAGTGCTTAGGCAACTAAATGTACTTAAGCATAAACACATTCCGTAGTTATCGTAATATACACAGACGTAGTTAACAACCATTCATTTGTAGATTTAGCAATCACGAAATTTTTAAGTTACTAATTTGTTTTACTGTTTTTATAATCTTCCAGTACTATTACTGTAATCGAAGTTTATGGTAATTGCTTAAGAATTTTAAAGTTCGGGCATCAGCACATAACACAAAAGGATTTAACAGTCAAGCGTTTGTAGGTTTGAAAGTCTAAGCTTTTAAGCTGTTATTAAGCCTTCCATTAGTGAAACGCTCAATGCTTTAACACTACGGATATACATAGTTGGCAATTGCTGATTCATATTGGCTAACAATACGAATCAGAGATTGCGCGGTTACAGAAGCTTCCAGAAATATTTGTTCAACACAAGCTCAAAAATTGTAGGAAAGATGGATACGGTATGTTCCATGATTTTGACAAAGATATGGTGTCTGTAATAAATTAATGTTGCCACTTGGCTTATTTTAATTAAGGATTATAAATTCTAAAGGCAGGAAATCTTTGTTTTGGAAAGCAATATTCAGAGAACTGCTAAGCTATAATTGTAATGATTACAGCAAAAACAGTGAAGAAAAACTTTTAAAAAGTGTGGTATTTTACTAACTCGATACTAACCAGCGTGACAGATCACGATAATTACTCAGATTTTTAAACAGATACATTCTAAATTTGGAACAATTGAATACGTATCACAGTATGTCAATACAGCATCAGTTCAAATCACCACAAAAACGTGATAGCAATCGTTGAACAGACATTGACTGTGCTGAACGTATGGGGAACGTATGGTCCGCCTACCTCCTGCGAGGGAGTGCTGGGTGCAAACGAGTCATGTACTCAAAATGGACCACACAACTTTCCGAGTTTGTCTCTGATCCCACTCCATCTGCGCTTGGGGCTTGGAGTGTCGAAAGATGCTGTGCTCCTCTACCTTGCGTATGAGCAGTTAATGGATGTCTTACTACCGGAGCCGAAAGGCCAAGAAGGTGTCTGCTCCAGCTTCCCATTGTGGGACAGCATTCAGGCGACGAAGCGAGAGTCATACTAACTATGACTGATGGGGAGAGACAAAGGTTAGCGCCCTCATATAGCCTCTTGGCTGAGTAGCCCGGTAATAACAACAACAACAACGTATGGGGAAGGACTAGATTTTACAGATTCCTTTTCTAAATTACATAGAAATCGGTTCTGTGAATGTTAGATGGCGCACTGAGTAATTTTGCTAGCAACTAAGCAACTTACATGAACTGTTTGATAAGATCATATTCGGCTGCATTCCTCCAAATAACTAGGTCAGAATTTTCTTGCTGGCAGCTTGTTCTGGCATCAGGCATTGACATAGTTCCGTTATTTATATGTTTAAGGCAGAAATCACTTATGGCCGTCCATCCGTCTGGGCATGCTAAAAGGAATTGTGCCTATGACTAAGTTTTTAGATATTCGAGAACTAATGCCTTTAAATTTAGTACAGATTAGGGAGGGAAAGTATTTCCAAAATATTGGAACCAGTGACAAGAATGACCAAGTTTAATTACATTATTTTAATTCCTGGTTTACACTTACTGAGTGAACAAATGGGAGGGAAAGTATTTCCAAAATATTGGAACCAGTGACAAGAATGACCAAGTTTAATTACATTATTTTAATTCCTGGTTTACACTTACTGAGTGAACAAATGCTGCCAATCCAAAATATCACAAGTACTATTACAGTCTTCATTATTGCAGGGTCTAAGTTTCCCCATACCAATTCACGTAACCACCAGAGTTGCTGATTGCGGACGAGACCCTGTCATCCGCCCCTGTTTTTATTAACAGAAAAACCGAAAATAGTAGTAATGATAGCTAAATGTCTGACCAAAGATCAGATAAGTTTAGAAAATATTATATTTACTGTCTTCAAACACCATTAAAATAAATTTAGACATTCTTATTATAACAGCAAATATTTGTGATATCTATTTTGGTTCACTCATAACGTAGTTTTTAGCAAAAGAATCCAGTATCCGCCTAGATACTGCAAGGCTCAAGATTTTTGTACGTTTACTGAAAACGAAATTTTATTAGTTTCTATTATACGTGGCAATGATAAGAACTGATGAATAAATGCCATAGAAGGACTTTAGTCATGGTCGTTCACGCATTTGTGATACGACCGACAATTTTGAAGGAAATTTAACGTATTTGTCCACTGACAACTGACAGCCTGATCAATAATATTATCGATAATTTTAACTGATTAAAACAAGAAATAAGCTTGTTTTCCAGGGAGGATGTTGCTGATGATGGGTAGTTCCAAACTATGTTTGTGATTGAAGGGTTTGCACCATAAGAATCCTACAAACAGAGGAATTTTCCAATGAAAACCTCCCCAAATCTTCTACCGGCATTTGATTTTATACATTGTTGATTGGGGTTTTGGCAGCCTTGAACTAGTGCGTCTGTCCAAAGATGCTGATCTCGATCGAAATCACGGCTTCGGTACCACTGAAGACTACGCTCTTCTGGAAATCTAAAGCGGTGAGATTCGAAAGGGCACATTCAGACCTCCAAGTGCACTTTCTCTGGAAACAGAAATGTAGTGAGAGCTATTGGAGTACATTCACAGCTCATACTGCACTTTCCCAGGGACAAAACAGTGTTGAGAATAGGAACCGAAAACCACCGAAAACTAGTCTGACACATTCACACCCAAAACTACAACTTTTAAAACCGAAAACCACCGAAAACTGGTCTGACACATTCACACCCAAAAGTGCAATTTCACAGGAAACCAAAACCACCGAAAACTAATCTGACAAATTCACGCCCTAAAGTTCAGTTTCCAATATGTGAAAACCACAGAATTGAAAATTTTCCTGCGATTCTTTGCGTACAATCGTGATCAGTGACTTTATACCGGCTGGCGGCACCTCCAGACATTGCTTTCTTGCAATATATCTGCATTCAACATTGTTGCTGGTACTTTACTCTGTTTACTCAGTGCATTTCTCTGATATTGGTGAACATGAAAATTTTAAGGATTTTGAATTACTTTCAACAAATAATGTTTTGTGGAGTGTAAAGTTCTGTTTTTGCACCGACTTGTAGGAACTTTTGTCGTTATGTTGTATATTGTATACCATTTGAGCATATTACGATTTAAGTGTTCAGCAGATGCAAAATATAAGATATTTCACAAAGCTTTGCTATCAGAGAAAAACCAAATAACTTCCCAGATATCGGATCGAAATTTAGTTTAATTAAGCCCCCCTTGTGTTAAGTAGTCAGTACACAGAGCTAGTAACCTGACCACCAGGACCCTGGTTACGTATACGTTAAAGCAGGAGCATAGCCTGCTCCAACTTGTTATTTTAAAATGAAGATAGTTGCATAAATATGTTATAAAGCAACCTAGTTCTGTCATCTCGCCTACATACTCTCTGTTATGGAAACCTTCATAATAACTGTATCATTCCCAGTACAAATAGTACAATTGTTATTTCCTTTCACAGCATTCTCCTGTTTCAGAGGAAAAAACTAGAGAACCCATTGTTTAGCAAGTAAAAGAAATGTTCTTGCAAATTGCCTGGTATGCATAAATATTAATAAAGATGGGATACGTTTCACCAACTGCTTACTGTGAGGAATAGTACTGTATTTGGTGACCACCTTCAGACGCATTAAAGCGTGAGTTCTACTACAGATTATTGCCAAAATCTAGCTGCGTTTTCACCTATCAAATTCTGGCAGACAGAGCACAAATATGATGAACGTAGTGGTGATAGAAATTCAGCGAAAAAATTTAGTCCACCGTCCACCGTCTCTTCGCCTAATCAGTCAACATATACTCAGCTATATCATGCAAACCTATGTTTGAAAATATAACGTCAGAATATTGACACCTCCGCAAAAGGGTATGCTGGGTTGGTAGTGCTACATTGCTCTGCGTTCAGCACTATGCTAGCAGCTAGCTGGCTAGCACGTAAAGGAACAGAACCAGAACAGTATCCCTCAGTCTGAATCTTTTGCAAACATTGCTTTTTCTGCAGAATACCTTTTGAAATACCCAAATTTATTTCTTTCAGCAAATGCATTCAATTGTGAAAATAGTTAGCGTTCGTTTCGTCGTGAACATAAAACCTGTGATTCCAATTTTCCTAACTCACACTTACACCGAGATTTGTGTTGCACTGCCTGCATTAATTTCATGGTAGCATACTAATATTGTTAGACTTGAAACATACGGTGAAACAGGGTAATTAAGGCAGATTTTAAAATTCACCAGATCACAAAACATTCATTCCTGGACCAGTCTTGGAAATCTTGGGCCTAAAAGATATATCATGTCCCGGAGAATCCATTTCAAATGTGCCAGACGTAGAGGTGGCACCCTCGGTCTTTTTGAAAAAAGGTTGGGTTGCCTAAACTCTGACCAAAAAGTGCAGAAAGCGAAATTGTTTTCTTTATATCTCAAAAACGCTTCAAGATAGCTACCACAAAGTATATATTTTCTGAACCGAACTAATGAGATCTTTCTTTTCGTGAAGAATTTTTGAAGTTTCCCGTGCGATTTTAAAGGGCGCCGCTCTTATAGGTACAGAAGGATTGCTACATTGTACTGCCGCGATTTTTTCAGGAATATTTTCTTCTTGTATAAAAGTTCTACACACCAAATTCCAACTTTTTTTGCTTAAAATTGCGTGAGTTAATCCATTTTTAGATTATCAAAATCCTCTGATCTTTGCGGCTTTTTCGAATTTGACTGGTTATTACTCGCGACTCGCTCAACGGTAAAATTTTTCGATTACATTTTCAGGACCGCCTAGGCGTCCGCTTTCATCTGATATATGTTAGAGTTCAAAGTTTGAAAGTAGATTTTTTATTTAGAAAAATACCACCGAAAATTTCGACGTAGCGAGTCAAGCAAAAGTGAGTAAAAATAACATAATGATAAAGTTCAATCTAAGCTGAATCTTTGGCTTTCTTTGATGTGGCCGCCTTGATTTGCCTAAACCAGTATAAACTAAGGTCTGACCAAAAAATCTTGAAACCGAACTAGGGAGCGCCTGTCCTGAGTTAACCTTTGAGCTTAGTCTATATAAATATATATTTTTAGAAACCTCAGGAGGACGAGAATCCAGTTAAAACTATTATATCCGGTGTATGTCCGGTAACCGGATACAAATCGATAAAGACGTTTCAGATTCGGAAAAAGAATGCTGATTAATTCATGTTCTAGTATATTGGTCCTTGGCCCAAGGCATTTCCGAAAATCTGGTCACATCCGGTCCATGTCCGGTAACCGGATGTCTAAGCCACAAAAACTGTACAGCAGGATGGATAGGTCGTACAGTTTCGCTGATCGAGTTTTTGGATTTTTGGAAATCAGTCTTTTAGGAAATTTTGTCCGATTTGTCCAAAACTGCGTGATCAATGGCCGTATCCGGTTCTAAAAAATCGGCTTTTCCGGTCTGATGCTCGGAATCGCGGATAAAAAATGTTCGAGTTGGGCACAATGAATATTTGGGAGGCTATTTTCATTTTACCGGTGTCAAAGTAATCGAATATCCGGTAGATTTCTGGTTCTGAGCTTTGAAGTTTGAAATTTCAGGGGTTGTTATCTCAGTATCCGGTTGGTCCGGAAGTCAAATTATTTCATTAAAATGATATTTTGTGTATCCCTAATAAGCATCAAATTACTTCATATCTGCTGCAATTTTTGAATGATGGCGTTTTATACACCTGCTGATTTTGCTTGTTTTGTCTAATTGTTAAACCGGATATGAGATTTCATCCCATACGCTTAGCTTTGTTGCACCCGATATAACTTATTTTGGAACCATTTTTAAAACGCCATCATTCAAAAATTACAGCAGATATGAAGTAATTTGAGGTTGATGCTTATTAAGGATAGACAAAATATCATTTTAATGAAATAATTTGACTTCCGGACCAACCGGATACCGAGATAACAACTCCTGAAATTTCAAATGTCAAAGCTCAAAACCGGACACCGAAAGGGATATTCGATTACTTTGACACTGGTAAAATGAAAGTAGCCTCGCAAATATTCATTGTGCCCAACTCGAACATTTTTATTCGCGATTCCGAGCACCAGACCGGAAAAGCCGATTTTCCGGTTTTTTTTAGAACCGCATATGGCCATAGATCACGCAGTTTTTGTCCAAATCGGACAAAATTTCCTATTCAGATTAAGTTCGACCTGAGGAATCCAAAAACGCGATCAGCGAAACTGTACGACCTATCCATCCTGCTGTACAGTTTTTGTGACATAGACATCCGGTTACCGGACATGGACCGGATGTGACCGGATTTACGGAAATGTCTTGGGCCAAGGACCAATATACTAGAACATGAATTAATCAGCATTCTTTTTCCGAATCTGAAACGTCTTTATCGATTTGTATCCGGTTACCGGACATACACCGGATATAATAGTTTTAACTGGATTCTCGTCCTCCTGAGGTTTCTAAAAATATATATTTATATAGACTAAGTTCAAAGGTTAACTCAGGACAGGCGCTCCCTAGTTCGGTTTCAAGATTTTTTGGTCAGACCTTAGTTTAAACTGGTTTAGGCAAATCAAGGCGGCCACATCAAAGAAAGCCAAAGATTCAGCTTAGATTGAACTTTATCATTATGTTATTTTTACTCACTTTTGCTAAACTCGCAATGTCGAAATTTTGGGTAAAAAAGTGGTATTTTTCGAAAAAATCGACTTTCAAATTTTGAAATCTCATATATATCAGGTAAAAACGGACGCCTAGGCGGTCCTAAAGATGTAATCGAAAAATTTTTCCGTTGAGCGAGTCGAGAGTAATAACCTGTCAAATTCGAAAAAGCGGCAAAGATCAAAGGATTTTGATAATCTAAAAAATGGAATAACTCAAGCAATTTTCAGCCAAAAAAGTTGAAATTGGTGTGTAGAACTTTCATACAAGGGGAAAATTTTCCTGAAAAATTCGCGGCAGTAGAAATGTACCAATCCTTCTGTACCTATAAGAGCGGCGCCCATTGAAATCGCACGGGAAATTTGAAAAAATTTTTTGTAATTGAAAAAGAAAGATCTGATCAGTTCGGTTCAGAAAATATATACTTTGTGGTAGCTATCTTGAAGCGATTTTGAGATATAAAGAAAACAATTTCGCTTTCTACATTTCTTGGTCAGACTTTAGTTACACTGTGCATGTGGTGGCAAGGGCATGCAAATATGCTGAATCTGCAATTATTTTGCTTGTTATCACCCTTCCTAGGTAATAAGGCAATTTCAAAAGTTTTAAAAACAACAAAATGCACAGTTAACACCAGTACAACACCAGACCAGAAGTGTAAGAATTCCTGCAACGTTAAGATATCTTACATATATATTTGTTACAAATCGTTGGCTTTTTCGATAATTTCATACACAAACAGTAATATTAATTAGCATGCAGTTTTCTGAAATTATTGAAAAATTTGAACTGTTCAGAAAACTTAATGATGCCTTGTCGACCAAAACTGTCAACCCCTGATTTTTGGACCCTGAAACCTGTACTGGTGCCTCGGTACAGGTCTGTCTAAAACCTTCTCTGAACTCCTTCTTTGCAAGACCGCTCTGGAACATAGAAAAATCAGGACATCACACCTCTTAGAGCTCAGTACAGTGCAGCACACCGATCCATACTAACCATATCGTCGCATAGACCAGAAATGCAGCTGATACGGAACAAACCTCCACTTTTAGAGTGCGTGCATAATTAAAAGCACATTCCGCGTGTCTCCTATCGATTTTACTGATAAAACGTAGCGAAATTATGCATCGGGGAACTTGAGCAGTGCCTGCCTTAGTTACCCGAAAATTTCCCCATGGGAAACTGAG
Source organism: Trissonchulus latispiculum (assembly GCA_030248195.1). Classification (NCBI taxonomy): domain Eukaryota; kingdom Metazoa; phylum Nematoda; class Enoplea; order Enoplida; family Ironidae; genus Trissonchulus; species Trissonchulus latispiculum. Next base: position 82,013 of record JASAND010021212.1, on the reverse strand, counting down.
ACAGGGTCTAGAATGAAAGTTGGTGTATGTGCCACTGCTTGGAACTGCTGTTTCTGGTGAGTCAGCATCAATCTAACCAAACTTAAGTACCTGCCGTGCAAAGTGTTTAACAAATAAATACCCACTTTTTGGCTGTGCAAAAGTACTGGCCATCTGAGCACCCCCAGAAATTTACTCTGGTGATGGGGGAGGTTAAGTTTGCTTCTGAAATAACGTGCCCAACATCATCTAATTCATAGAACAGATTTTAGATGAGCACCCGGCTCCTGCGGCCACGGGGTGGCTTTAGCAGCACGTTCCTGAAATCTGCCTTTGTTAGCCTGAGTGCCTTAGTTCACCATATACGCAAACCAGTTGATTTTCAACAGATTGCATGATTGCATTAATAAATGCTATAAAGAAAAGAACGAAATGGTCATAAACTGCTCTGTTTGTTGAGAGCGCACAAGTCTGATTATAGTTAATTACGTAAATTGGGCTCCGTCGAAAGAGATAAATAGAGGAATGTTAAATATACGTACTTGTTAAAACGGACCAGATATAAACCAACCTTTCTTCCTTATTGTTATTATTATTATTATCTGAATAATCTTGACATATCTTTGTGTTTGTGGTTTGTGTCCTAACTTGCTAAGAAATTCCTTGCTTGCTTTGTCCTTTGTGCTTTGTGCACATGAGGATGAGTTCATACTTTTCGTGAAGACATCAACGCCCTAGTCACGATATGTTCACCAGACTTACAGAAAAGTGAAAGTGTGAATATTCAGCCACAAGTGATACAAAGTAAAGTTGTCGGAGCAGAAAATTTAAACAATATGTTCGTCAAATAAACAATTTTTCAAAAACGTATAAGCAACATCAGAAACGTTTGCAATTTGCAAACAAACAACTTTATATTAGAAACTTAGTATCCATAAATAAATCAATAAGTACTGATGGACTACGCATTTTTAAGTTTAATGAGTTTTCCTATTTTCCATCGTTTACTTCGCCTCGTCTTACCGTATTCAGTGTCTTCTGATCTACCGACTTTTCTTTTCTATTGGGTAACGTCAAAAATACTGAAATTTAATTGGCCAAGCTCAAAAGCACAACTCAAAATGTTGTGCTAGGCTCAACAATCGAAAGCACAAAAGCACACAGCACGAAGCACAAATCAGAAAAGCACTGTCCTTTTCAAAAATGTATGAACTGGCAAGCACCAAGCACAGAGCACAAACCACAAAGCACACGCACTATGAACCGGGCTTTAAATTCTGAAGTTTAATAAAAATGTTCAAAATATTTGACTTTGTCTTGAAAGTTGTCTCCAAACTATGTCGCAACATGTTAAACATTCTGGAAAATTGGTCTATATTCCAGGAAACATAAATGTATTTTGTGGAAATTTCATAGCACTTATGCAATATGTCTTGAAGATTTCTCGAGAAATGACCGAAATGTATCGAAAATAGAAATATTTCGAGACGTAGTGTCTCGAAAATTAGCAGTTGGTCTCCACAGATTGCAAATCAACAAACAACGAACTCTCTAATCACTAACTATGCATTCGCTGTGTAATTTAACGTGACAAACCGTATGTCCTAACAGAAGTATTTATGGGCGTTAGCATTCAGAGTATCCAAATTTTAATGCAGTGCGTTCACTGAAATGTTTCAAAATTTGCACGGACAATGCGGCACAAGGTCCTATTTAGCAGAAAACTATTCTACTGTAGTTTCGAATTGTTCTGCCAAAATTTTCGAACAAAGTTCTGACCTAAACAAGAACAAATAAAAAGAACGCAGTAATCAACATACAGCATTAACGTGCAGTTTGGATGCTAACAACTACTATTTTTATTAAACTCTTAGAACTTAATTTTATTTGTTACACAACCACTTCAAATCGAATAGGCTCAAACTCCTTGTTGTCTTCGGGGGCAACAGATACATAAGCCAAAAACAACTGTTTGGCTGTCATGTAATTGATTAAGTGATTTTCATAAGAACGGAACAAAGTATTTTTTTACAAAATGCATGTCAAAATACCTTTTTTAATTACAAAAACTCAATTACCTGTTAGTTCGGTTTTTCAGCAGAGTGCTTGTCTGAAATCTTTTCTCAAACTACAGCTTTACAGAAATTCACTACAACTCTGCGAATCCAGTAGATCATTACGTTTGTAATCAAACTCATCTATGACAACATACAGACGGAATTTCCAGTGTATGATACACAAAGAATAACATTCCAAGTACAATGTGAACAGCGGAGACTGCAGCGTAAAGCTCCCACTTTTGCATAAAAACTGCATAAGATCCCATGGCCCAAGCAAGCATACTAACTGGAAGCAGTTGTGATAAACCAGCCAAGCTAAGCCTGAAAAAATCTACCAAATTTGTTTACCCACCGTTAATTATTTCAAGAATAGTGAGCACACAAGCATAGCAAAACTCCGCAGTTACTGTCATGTGGGGATCTGGTTCCTAAGACTTTATTGCATGGCACCGTGCCAGTCGGAGTCGTGCTATAGGTGTTTTGTGTTAAACAAAATGTCTCAAGCACTCACAACGTTCCTAAAAGTCCGCATTTTTGTGTACCAAAACAAATACTGTAAGTTAACACAGGCTTGGAAAGGCAAGCCTTAGTTTAAATTACAAATTTGACTTTATCTTCCAACGTGATGCCATGGGACTTGGATATTTGGGAATATATCGTCTGAATATTGTACAGTCTTCAACTAAAATCCATCCAGCAATAAATGCTAGTATGATAGGTCCAGCAGTTACAAATCTTGCGTAAGTTGCGAAATTTGTCCAACATCTATAATGTAAAACTAAATTCCAACCTCTACAATGTAAGTATAAATCTTCGTTTCAAACAATTCCGTTTAGTTATAAGCAGAAGTCCAATTAAAATATGTCCGGTAACAGCATGATATCTTTTGACATTACAAAACATGTCTGTATCACATTATAGTGATCCAGTTTATTTTGGTCACTGGAGCCTACCAACCAATAAACAATTCAAAATAACAACGAGGCGTTGCGTTACATACGAGTAGTGTGAAGGATACTGCTCAATTATGACAATTGAAGGAACCAGAATTAGCAACGGTATTCCTAAAAGGATTATTTGACTGTTTAGTAAGCTATAACAAACGGAAAATTGAAGAACACTATAATGAATTAGGAACATGCAAGCTTTCTAAGTTGTAGGAGACCTAGTACCAGCTCAAAAACAGTAACAAAGTACGGTGCAGAGAAAACGCAAAACCAGTTTTAATAACAAATTAATATTATAAGATAACTAGATGATAAGTGATAGATGACAGAAACTTTTTTGAATTAAGCAAAAAAATCAATGTTCAAGGTACGTTAATTAACACATGCCATTCTATTGAAATCTGCTGTAGAACTACGAGTATTCTGCTTGCTATAAATAATTTGAAGAAAAATGCACGCAAGCAAAAGATAATAATTTGTAAGACTCTGCCAAATTGGTTGGCTCTGGAGAACAGAAATCTCGACCAGAACGGAAACAAGGTAGACCCTTCATCGATTTTTACCTGCGATTGCTTTCTGATTTTTCAAACATAGCTGAAAACTGTTCGTTTCTGACAAAATTTGTAGATAAATAAGCAGGTTTGCTAATTTTGGGATAAACCACCTACAATTATATGAAATTTACTAGGGCTACAGCCAGTGACGGAACCGGGTCACTTAGGCTTGAGCCGATGACCCGGTGACCGGTTGAGCCCTGACCCGGTGACCTGGTGACCCGGTTTTCCAGAAAATTATAAAAGTTGCAAAAAAATTTCGATTTTTCCTAAGAACGCTAAATTTTTGGCGTCCATGTTCCACAACCACTTTTCCATAACCACAAAAGAATTACTATGACTTATGAAATTATGTTTGCTCTAGGTTTTCTTGAAATGCGTTTAAGAGTATTGCTGTAGCATTTTCTAAATTTATGCAGAAATTAGTTGCAAAACGAATATCCGTCTGCGAAATTTTGCAGAGTCTAATATGAGTACTTGTCTAAAACGCGGAGTACTTCAAAAATTTGGTTTTCATTACGTAGTTAGTTAAATTAAATTAAATTTTTCATTTACCTTCAACGTTTACCTTGGTAGCGAAAATAAACTGCAAGCCATATTGTACTAAATAGAGTTATGCAATAATCACGGAACTTATAAAGCTAAAAAACTAAAAAGCTAAACCATAATTTGCCAGAGTCTGACATATTCAAATAACCTCAAAGTGCTCAAGACTAAAATGTAGAAAAAAGCAAATTAATATTGTACATCGAACAAAAACTTACCTAAAATTTTTGTTTGGTAAGCCAAAAATTTCTAAAATTTGAGGTAAATTCAGAAAACCGGGTCAAGACCGGGTCGAAGCTTTGACCCGGTGACCCGATGACCCAGTTTCATCGCTGCTACACGCTACACCCTCGTACAAATTTATGGTAGTCTTGAGTAATCGGGACGCTTGTTAATATATCATTCCAACCTTGCGTGTGCAAACTTTAGTATTATACTCCATATTATATGTTACTAAAACATAAAATTTCAATGTTACAACATTTTTCGAACATTGCTAAAGGAGATGTCGTGATCTAAAAATACATCGAATCGGAAGTATTCGTTCGCTACACTACTTTTCTCACACTCGTGTTACACATATGAAGCTGCAGCAGAATATTGCATAATGTATGTACATTATTTGTAGAATGGCGAGTAACAAAAAGTGCCTTTAATAGTGGGTAACAAAATTTAAATTTGATTTCTGCTATATTAGTTGACTAAAAGTTATATTCATTAATTTCAATAGTATTCGAAAGTGCTTCACTTTGAAAGTAGCTATGCAAAGTAGCTATACAAGTAGCTTTGCGCCTTCATCACTATACAATTATGGCGTGGTTTCCGTACAGGCATTTGCAAATTAATAGATCTGGAAGCTATTGTCCAGTGGTCGTATATAGCTTTCACATGCCGGATACACTTACAGCGTGATCATTTGTTAAGGCACTAAAAGCCATGCAGCAGACTTTATGCTGGCCTTATTCAGTCACAGTTTCGAAGAAATATTCTCAACCAAATCATTTTTTGAGAAAACGACAAAGCAAGTTTAAGGTGCTTGATCAATTTTTAGATTAAATTTTCATTTATTTGCGACATCATTTTGTGAGAAAATGTGCTTGATCAATTATAAGATTTTAAGCATGGCATTCGCATTGTCCACACATGTCGATATATGGAAAAGGGAAAGTGTGAAAATTAAGTTAATGTTCATTGGGCCAGTTACAGAATTTGTAGTAATAACGAAGTTCAAAGCGAATTTCTTCTATTAACATTTGAAGAAGACAAACGCTTAACAGACAACATTACCTGTTCCGTATCCCACAGCAGCGATTCTAGTTAAGGCTGAGTCTGTCGTTATGATGCCTGTCAGAGTATCAAAGACATGAGCTGACTCCAACAGCATGAATAAGAAAACGACTTGGGTCCAATATTGTATTAGCAGTGAAATGATACTACAGGTCTTCTAAACAGTTTTCTAAGCAGCACAATATAATATAAATCCTAATACAACAAACTAAAATGCAAATTAGAAAATCAACAAGTTACGCGTGTTTAAATTGTACCCTCTTAATAACACCTATCCTCCACTTGCGATTCTCAAGAGATCTTCTCAAGAAATCAAGTTGATTAACATCTCTCATGGGATTTTCAAAGTGCAGAAAAGCTGTCAGTTTATGCTTCAAAAGAAACGTTTTCCTTGGGACTATTTTTCTGAAATTGTGAGATTAAGAAACACGCCCATTTTTTTGTAAAAATGAGGATGTTTTTCGTCAAAATTTGCAAGTTTGGATGCTTATTACTTTCAAACAAAAAGACCGAAAGCAACGTGAAGAGCCGAAAGCTGCTTCGGTTAGTCTTGATGTCTCGCATTCACAAAAATTCCCTTTATTGCTTTGAGTAAAGGATTAAATGCACACAGGACTTGGAGCTATAGTCATCGCAGCTATGCAAACATATGTACTGTATTCCTAACTTATCTGGAACTTAGTTTATCTGGAATTAATTTTAGTTTATTTGGAGTTTATTTGGATGGATGAAAACAGAAACTTCTCATGTGCACAAAGAAAAAGACAAATCCGCCTGTGCTGAGTTTCTGTTACAATTCCAGTACAACTCACCCAAGACCATTTATTCTCAACCATTAATAAAATTAGGACATGGCAAGCGAACAGTGCTATCTCCTGGCACACATGAACAAATCCTTCAAAGTGTCGATAATTTCTAAAATGATGATCTTGCAGTTCAAAAATAAAGAAACAAATTGTTTATATATTTCTCATTTCTGCTTGATTGATCAGCCAGTGAGTGTAGGGCAAAAGTCAGTGCTGCTATTATCTCTTAGCCGTTATGTAATCGTATTTCAGTTACGTAGCAATATGCGTCATAGAAAACAACAAAAACTTGTTGCTGAGCGTGCGGTCTAATGATTGGCTTTGGCGCTTTTCATAAACATTGTCAGGCGTATTCTGGGTTGTCCTACATCTGGATTGTCCTGTAGTGAGACACTTCGCCACACTTTAATTGCTCTTTTTGTAAATGCGTAAAGAGAATTCTCAAACACTCAATAGAAATCAAAAGGGAAAGGAGGGGGCTTAGATAAACTATTTATATGTCAAACGTGAAACGATTTTGGTACACTGCAGCAATACTTGCCAATAAAGTTTTTCCATTGTTTTTCAAAACTTTTGACACAATGTCAACTGTAAAGGTACCAAATTTAGCCTAGTTTCAAATCGAAATTATAAGTTTTTGTGTTTGTTTGCAAATTTTTTCAGATCTTTAAACCAAAACATATTTGCTAAGAAGGAAAATTTTGTCATTTAAATATTATAAATTTTATTTTTTATTATTAGTGCATATTTCTACTTTATTAACATTTTATAAAAGTTTTACCAAAATAAAAACAACAAACAAATAGTCGCATAAGCAAACTCTTAATTTTGTAACGATTGCACTTCTTTCAATATTACAATTAAAACCTTTCCTAATATTTAAGTCTAAGGTCAAGTACCCAAAGAGAACAATAGTGTGGCGAAGTGTCTCACAATCGGATTGTCCTACACTTGCTGATTGGCTCTTTGTAAATGCACGTGTTAATTGCGGCCGCCTACTAGGTAGTGTTAACTACAGTATGACGTCTCACGTATATAATAGCTGAGTAATTCCTTAAGTTTTAAATGTAAATGTATTCTATGTGATATACGTAATGACTTTTTAATGTGACATTGTGACATTGTGACATTGTGAAACATTTTAACTTTAAGTTTTAAAGTATACTAGAAAATGCTATTATTTGGATAAAATCTCATTTAGATGCAATGATAAGCAAAGTTTAGCGATTGTTTTCGAAAGATCTTCTTTATTACCACCTAAAAGCTTCTAAAATTTAACTTAATGTTTCTATTTTTTGGAATTGACACAAATTTAAGAATTTGTTCAAAAGTTTCCTTTACTTTAGCAATTTCTACAAATCTGAAATTTTGACGAATTTCCAATTTAAGTAGCAACATTTTATTTGCATCATTTTGTAAAAATGAAAATGCCAACAGCAAAATATTTTCCACGTAAGGATATATAAATTTCCTTTAGATTTATTTTTAAAACAACTTTCCGCATAAACTGAGTGAAATTAACCCTTGTGATCCTTCACAGTGCCATGTACGTGTTTTAATGTGTATTCTTATTTGCCACTACACCAGCCAATCAACTTGTGTAGGACAATCAAGATGTGGGACAACCCAGAACAAACCGATTGTCACCACTTGAGCTATTACTCACCATACAAAAGAACCGAAAACATACACCATACGTGTCTGTATGTTAGAGTTTTCCCCATGCCCACTGAGTTAGATATGTCGCAGTCTAAAAGCATTTTCCGTCTAATTGCAATTAGACAGAGAATTTCAGTCTAATTGCAATCGGACAAGTCTAATAGCATGAGACTGAGCGAAATGCTATTAGACTGAAAATTTTCAGTCTAACTGCAATTAGACGTACCATTGTTCGTCTAATTGCAATTGGACGAACAGTGCCTCGTCTAATTGCATTTTGATATAAAATGTTTTGTTTAATGCATAAAGACTGCACTTCACTGTAATTGCACAGGGAGAAGGGTGCAGAAAGAAGAAATGCAATTAGACGAGGCACTGTTCGTCCAATTGCAATTAGACGAACAATGGCACGTCTAATTGAAGTTAGACTGAACATTTTCAGTCTAATAGCATTTCGCTCAGTCTCATGCTATTAGACTTGTCCGATTGCAATTTGACTGAAATTTTCCGTCTAATTGCAATTAGACGGAAAATGCTTTTAGACTGCGACAGATATATGAAATTGTTGGAACTGACGCAATAAAATGACACTTTTGTGACTTAGTTTAAATCAAAGGTAATCTGCTTCTATTTGTCTAGGTTATGATTAAATATAATCACTGTACCTATCTTCTGTGCTTCATGCGGGAAACAAAATTAAAACTAGCTTTGAAATGTATGTAACCTTTGTGATTACTGATTACAAGTTACAATTGTTGCTTGCCTTGTTATTGCCTGACACAATATTGTGAAACCCAGAATTAGCAAAAGCCACAGACAGCCCACACTCTTCATAGTAACTATGACATATTTTACAAGTTTTGAGTGGTGAGGCTTTGGTGGGCTCTAAAATACTTAAAACAGCTTATGTTTGCAGTTTGTTGATCATAAATGTTAAAAATGCTAAATGTAAATAAGTAAAACCATGCATAATAAGCATTTTTCATACAAAATAGCTAATTAACTCCAATCGTCGGATTACTAACCATCCTAGTTAGTTCTAATCGACAGCCTTCCACAACCTTTGGAAAATTATCATCAGGCTGTCCTTCGTTTACATAACGTTGAAGAAGCAATTTATGATCTGTCCACAAATCAAGAGCCGGCTGCGCAGCAGCTGCAAATTCTGCGGCGTGCAGGACATTTTTTGGAGGTAGCCGAACACCTTCCAAATAGTCAATGTAGCCAGAATAATACCCAGAAACGATTAAAACAGGTCTACGCAGTGATAGCAGGATCAGCAATTCACTTCTCTAAGCAAATAATAAAGCAGTTACACAACAAGTAATCTCAAAATGCATTGCTATGACTTGTTATCAAGACGGCATCCATAGATAGATTAATACTTTGTTTGTGATGTTAACATGCATAATATTACAGTAGGCAGTGACAACGTCACTAAATTATGTAATCAATGCACGATAGTTCAGAAAGTTTTTGAAGGTTTTAACCTTCTCGCTCATAATCGATAGACGGAAGCGGCTGAATGTGAATTTATAGTGCAATTTTAGATGCAACGTTCTATTTTATACATCCTTCCGTTAAATCCAATATACGCAATTTTGAAATCACATATTTTGTTGAACCAAACTTCACATGTTCGCCATAAAATTTTACGCATTCAATTCCAAGAGATATGTGTACTAGAGCTTTCTCGGAGTATTACAAATCACAGCTGTTTTGTCAAAACCTTCAATCAGTAATTTCTCTTAGAATCTGGAGAAGCATTGAATGCGATTTGCAGGTTTGGTTCGCGTATTTTTGGGCTTTAAAAGTGCAATTCGTTTAATGTTTCTACAATTACATAATTTGAGTCTTATCTTGATTACCCCCCTACTCAAAATCCCTAAAGCTTGACCAAATGAGTTAAAATTTGGTGTGGGTATGTTTTCGACAACGCTGAGTTCAAATATCGCATAAGTTTTCGATTTCGCGAAATTCGATTTTTCGATGTCTAAGGGCGACCAAGGGAAACCGAAATTTTTTTGTCTTTTGCTGAATAGATGTATATAGGGGTTTTCGGGGTTGTAGAACACTAATCTGAAGTCCCTTTTTGATTCAGCTTTTCGTTAGCTCACTATAAGCTTGCATCTTAAGCTTAAATTTTTAGCTTATACTGAGCTAACGAAAAGCTGAATCGAAAAACGGACTTTACATTCGTGTTCTACGACCCCCCTATCTTTTCAGCAAAATCGAAGACAAAAACTTTTCGGTCTTCCTTGGTACCCCCCTAGGAATCAAAAAAAACGAATTTCGCGAAATCGAAAAATTTTGTGATATTTGAACTCAGCGTAGTCGAAAACATACCCATACCAAATTTTAGCTCATTTGATCACATTTTAAGGAATTTGAGTGGTGGGGGTAATCGAGATATAGATCTTATCTATATCTTATCGATATAGATGTGATAACCATAATTTTGCCTGGAAGACACATTTTCGAAAATTCGCGGCGTGAAAGTTTTAGTTTTGAGATATAGTTTTTGTCCGACTTATGTAACTTGCACTGTGGTGACCATACACGGACAAACCTATAGTCATTCGAATCCTCTCGCCAAGACTTACAACTTTGCTCTTGAGTCTATTCTTTGATTCCTTACAGTTTAAGAGATAACAGCGATAAGTGATTTTTGAGTGCATATTTCCAAGAGTGAATATTTTTTAAAAAGCAAATATAGAAAGATTTCGACAGCTTGAAGAACGCTGATCCATCGGTCAAGAATTGTCCATATTTGTAGTCCTAAAGGACATGCTATGTTCAACGATGAGCTCTCTGCGGCACCTGAGCACAGCAACAAAGTTGGAAAATTTTGAATATCGCAAACACATTGCTTTGAACACGGATTTCTGTCAATTCATGCAAGTAAATAAGAAACGGGCTTTACACACGCGTTTTTGTGACAAATGCATCGGCAAATGCAAATTATTATTGTTTTGCGTTTTGTCTTTTTGTTCGAAAGAAACAAGCGTCCAAACTTGAAAAATTTGAAGAAAATCAGACAAAACTTACATTACGCTTTCTCAAAATCTGAAGCTTACTTGATCATTAAGCAATCTCAAAAAATAGCCCTCGAGAAGACGTTTCTTTTAAAGCCTGAACTGGTCGCATTTCTTTAGCTTTCCCAAAGGTTCGAAAATTATTTTCTTTCTATCGCATGTTCAAGTCGAACAGTTGAAATGAGACAGCTATACCCGGTAAAGTTGCGTTAGGGCCCCCGTGAACTTAGGCCATTTTAATTTTGGTGAGTTAGGGCGCTCGTGTTTAGAAAATAGAAAAAGCGCCCTAAACTCCACCATAAGGGCGCCCTAACTCAATAGGCGCCTACAATCGCTATACCCTACCTAATTGTAACAGGCATATTGTAAGCTTCAAAATGATATAAAATGTCTCTTTTGAGCTGCAAGAATTAAGTAAATTATAGTCTTTCAAATACCCGAACCGATTTAGCGATTTAGCTCTTTATCAGGAATTTAAGTTCACTCATTATTCGCAGTGGACGTCGACTTGCTGCGTTTAGACTTACTATGTTCCCACAATGAGTTTTTGTTACGTTTCCATTCTCCGATTCTTGCGTATCTTCGGGATGCATTTCATCTACGGCTACAAAATATCGTAATTTCAATTTATGACATGTATATTGCGAAAGAACAATGGCCTAAATCATATGCCATATTCGATTTAACACTATATTTGCGCATAAGGATGCGTAATCCAAAATTATGTGCATGTGTAATCAAAGAATATGACAAATATGTCTACATGTCAAAATGTTAAACGCCATTTTCGGCGCTGACTTAGCAGCTTCAATAGCAGTCATTATTAGGGTTGTGCCGTTAGCAAAATCACGGAGCCGGGGCTGGTGCGGGCCGGGGCCTTCCCAGACTGCGGGGCCGGGAAGGGCCTTAACCCAACAGCCCCTGGGGCCCGTTGCATAAAAGTGATTAGTTGATTAGTGATTAGTAATTAGTTGATTAGTGATTAGTAATTAGTTAGCTGTTTTTCGAGTAAAACTTTTGCTACAGTCCACCGTTTTTGGAATTTATGGTGCCACAGCGTAGCTGTTGAGGTGCTTTATCCAAAATTATGAAATATTTCATTTATCCTCACTGACTCATTCCGAGAAAGGAAAATTTTGAAGTCAATCGTAATTTCCTTACTTTTTACGCGGCATCACTTGAATTCAAGTTGTAACTTAATTTAGACTTTTGATTTCATTAGAACGCTAAACGCGCTTCAAACTGATATAAAATTATTGTCGTAGCCCATTCATAGCGCTGATTATCCTCGAAAAGCTGCTACATTAATCAACTAATCACTAATCACTAATCAACTAATCACTTTTATGCTGCGGGCCCCAGCCCGGCCCTGTTACACTGACCCGGCGGTCCCAACGGCCCCGGCGGCGCCCGACTCCACATAACAATCTTTTGCTTACCCCATTGCAAGTGCATTGGCACTATACCATATACTGGCAGTCTTAGTGCTTAATTCAGATACCAATTTTAATAAATATAATATTTATTTCTGCTGAAGCAGGAATACATAAAATTAAGATTAGTATGTCTTGTGCATTGTGAGTTATTTCTCTATTCAGAAGTCCTATCTTCAGCACAGGCCTAGCTTAGGTAAGATTTCTCATAACCCAAATTCTGTTAATTATGTTTACAAACTATTTAAACAGCAGAACTGACAGCCTCCACACAGTCTTTGCCTGAAGCTGCACATACATAGGTGCATTAGAGAGTTAGGTAGGTTGCGCTTGACAGGGGAATCATGAAATGACAATAAATGTTTGCCTTTCCCTATGATTTACGGAGTACGTAGGTTCTATTGCTAGACCAAATACTGTACTTGTGCTATGTTATCATTTTGTATGCTAAAGAAAGGGAAGTCTAGCGTGCTGAGAAATCAGAAACCGTCTACTTAGGCATATCAGAAAATAATTTCAGTTTTATACCGGAAGAAATAATTAATGGAAAGTGAAGTAAAATTTAAAGAAAACTTAAAGCTTACAGCGTTTAGCCAAGCTTCGAACAGGAAGACAAGTCTTGCAATTGAATAATTACAGGCTTATATCCACAGGTGGACAAGGGGGGGGAAAGGGGGGGAAATTTCCCCCCCCCCCTCGGCGAAGTCGCCCACAAGGGGTCGCGAAATTGCTCCCACAAGGGGTAAGAAAATTGCCCAAAAAATAGGTTTTACGACTAAAATTTCCAAAAATTTTCCGGCTTCGCCGTAATTTTTCACTTAAAATTGCTATTTTTAGCTAAAAAACGTCCAAAAAACGTGTTTTAGCTTAAACAATGCTGTTTTTTGCTAAAAATAGGCTAAAATAGCTTAAAAATCGCTTTCAAAACTACCCCTAAGAAAAATCGCTCTCACAAGGGGTACCCAAATTTGCTTCCACAAGGGTCAGTGAAATTTGACCTCCCGTTCAGGTATGCTTATATCGGAAAATTGACTCGTTTGGGACCTATTTGTTTATATGCAGATTAAATGTTCCGACCGATTGTTGATATGGCTTGCTTGCGAAGTTAACCAATGCTACGATAAATTGTTATTTGCTAACATTTATTGTGTGCTTTAACAAGTCTCATATGCTGCTAATATTTTATGTTTTTCATAATATATACACATATACAAACTTCGTCTTTTGCTATAATATTATCAATATTTTGAATCACAGCTTTCCAAAAATTTAAATGGGGACGATTTTGATATTTATATTGCTTTGTGTAACATTCAGCTGTTTGTTAAGAAAACCAATGTTGACACCTTGCGGTAATTCCTATATTAAATTTGGAAAAATTTCGAAAGTTTTGCCAAGCTGGCTTTAATGAATCAAATTAGTAGTAGAGGAAACTTTACAAATCTCAAACAAAGGTTCTTAAATTTCAAGCAAACAGATAAAAAGCACTAATAAAATAAATATAATAAGCCAAATATTATAATAGTAAACTGAAACATGTGACTCAAACTTTATCTGATAAGCTACTGCAATCACGTAGAGTCAAATTTAAGTGAGTTTGAAAACAATCAAAAATGATTATCTGGCTGGCAGTGCACGGCGTTTCGTTAAAGAGAAATGTGTGCTACGTACGCCAGAAATATCCATATGCATAGCAGAAAATATATAATAAATAGTGTTATGTACATTCCGGCTGCACGACGGGGCCGTGTAACGGGGCAGGGCACCAAAGTTAACAGGGCCGGGCCAGGGCCGGGCCGTTGGTAAATTTTGCGGGGCCGCGCCTCGGCTCCGTTACATGTCCCCGGTGCAACCCTAGTCATTATGACAAATCAGCGAGTAAACGAGCTTATTCTGGGTTCGATTTTGTGTACCTGAATACTGCACAAGCATATATAACTATTGTTATGTTACAGAAAGATATTCAATACTTTGATATTTATTTCAATTATAATAATATAAAATTTTAGGGGTTACTATTTTTCAGAAGTATTCCAGCAATCGTTTGTAGGTTTCTACTCAAAATAGATGTCAAAATAAACTTTGCTATTAATGTTCAGTGTATGCGTAATGTTAAACTGCCAATAGGTTCTATTCAAAGTTCATTGACCTTCAAACTTTCTAATTTAATACAATTTTTTGCAGCAATGCTTTCACACTTTCAGTCCTGCTATTGAACATATGAAATTTGCCCTCAGAATGAAATTTACTAAAAGCTAGCAAATGGTTGGGCATACGATTGAATGCCGAAAGTTTGGCATCACCTGTGTCACTGACAATTTAGGTACATAATATATAACTCATATTACGACGGGTGCTCGCACACCCTCATGATTTCCGAACGAAACAGAGAAGTGTTAATACGAATGTATCCTCAAAGTCAGACCTCCTTCGTGAATTAATGCAGATACATATACATACATGCAGATTAATACATTATCTACTTTCTAGTATAAATGTTTTTCATCATCTAAGTTAGCAAATTACTCATCACTGAAGCAAGCTGAAAACATATAGCTAATACATGAAAATGGAACACACCCTCCTCTGTGTTGTTAACTGAATATCTTGGAGCAGTGGAACCATTTTCTGATGCTGCTGAAACTGTGGATACGTTCACGGGTCCGGTGTAACTAAAAATTTGAATCCTAAAGGAGGTAAAGTCAGAAAAGCTGTCAAGCCAAAATTTGGTTCACTTTTGTGTACCG
The DNA here is from genome assembly GCA_030248195.1 of Trissonchulus latispiculum. NCBI lineage: Eukaryota > Metazoa > Nematoda > Enoplea > Enoplida > Ironidae > Trissonchulus > Trissonchulus latispiculum. The sequence goes on along the minus strand of JASAND010021212.1, from coordinate 66,960 downwards.
AAAGCACTCTACGAAACATTATAAATTTCTTAAACCAGATGTTAGCCATTGGTCTGGTAGACACTAACCGTTTCGTTGAAATCGTGAGCACGTTGGACGCGTTTGCCACAGAATTTGCTGGCTTAGTGGCTGCATTGGTTGACAAATCGGTGGAACTAATATAAGTAGGAATGCGTGTTTGCATTGAAGCTAATGTTGTCCTGATTACACGTGTTGTTTCGCATGACGTGTAGAGGCATTTAGTCGTCGAATGGGCTAACCCCGCTATGGAGGTGATACTAGAATTCATTTCTATTTGGTTGGCCTTCATAGTTGTAATTACCGGTATAATGTACGTAACAGCACTAACTGATCCTGCTGACGCAATAGTTGTAGACTGGTACACACTGCCTGCAACAGTGATCACAGTGATACTAGCTTTGTAAGATGTTGTGGTAGTGTTAGAAGGTTTGATAATACTTAATGAATTGTTCATAGAAGGTATAGTTGTAACATTTAAATAGTATGAGCCTGTGTTTGTGGACACGACTATGTTTTCCGTACTGAAATTGGCGGTAGTTGATGCAGAAACAATTGTTGAGGCGCCAGTCGTGGTAGTGCTGGTGGTGGACAGACAAATACTGTTCATTTCATGGATTACAGTAAAATTGTCGGTAGAAGACATGTTGCTGTCGGAAACTGAAATTAATATAATCATAACTAAACTTACGAAAATTTGTTCATTGCATTGCAAGATCAAAACACGGTAGAAATCATTTATTAATGTTAATGATTAAGAAGCTGTAAAAAATTAAATAATTGAATTTAACAATAGTTTGTTCTCTGTGCCCGGACAAGTTTACTTGCAAAAATGGGCATTGTGATGGTTTTTAGAATTCAAATTTCTTACAATGCAGACTTCCTTTACAACCACAGAATCGTCTGAGCTCGGGATCGCTTCCCCAACATTCTGGTGTTTGCGGGGAAGAATAAATAGAGCAGTCCCCTTTCGCAGGGTCCGTAGTAGCAAGTTTAATGCCAGTTTGAACCGCACTGGTACTGTAATAGTTGTAGCAAGAAGAACCGTTTGCTGCAATCAGTTTCTTCATAATTGACAGGATTGGAGCATCATCATATTGTTGAAAGTTACATTCCATATTTGGGATTTTCTGGCATACGGAATCACAGTCTTCTCCCAGACCACCCAACGTGTACAAAACACCATTAACCACATGACCATCTGAATTACAAACGTGGCGGCAAGAAATTATGACAAGCTGGGTTCGAGCTGATTTCGTAGTTAGCCAAAGGTTTAAAACACAGTTGGAACTGACTTAGCCTCAGACCGAATAACGTGTGATCTATCACTGTCGTCTTGTCTTTATAGTGAATAAATGTGATATTTATAATTCAATGTGGCCGGCTGCAATTGTGATCATATTGATAGACCGCTGAACTGAGTTTGGGATGAGAAATAAAATTATTTCTGAGTGTTAGTTGCCTGCTGAACTGTTTTACTGTGAGCATGTTTGGATTTTGACATTGATTTTTGTACGGTCGGATGCTGGTGCTTTAATAGGCTGTTTTTGTCACCTCCATTTTATCATCTACATTCCGAGGTTCGTATTTGAATCTGCTTAGTGCGCTGTATTTGACTGGGTTTAGTGGCCTGGGAGGAGTTTGATAAGAAAGTCAATTTTGGAAATATAGGGTTTTACTTGCTAAAAAGATCAAAATTTATCTTTAAAGATTATTTAACTTATCCTCCCAGGAAACTAGTGGGGTTAACACGTCCATAATTGGAATTTTTAGGAGCCTCTTTACCCCATAATCTGGGTAAATTCACAAACACATGGAACGTACTTCACGAAAAAGGGCAGCAAGTCTCCTGGATGAAGTTAGCAGTTCCATTGCATGAGTCAGAGCTGAAACCAATTGAGTCAGATAGAGTATGTTGGAAAACCAACGAGTCAGCTTTTTCTCGATTGAGACGGCTGTATATAGATATTTGCTAGCGAATATTGCCTGGAACTGCTAACTGCAGGTTTACAGTGCCACTTGTGAGTCATGCCTTCAAATTTATACAGTAAATTTCAACCTACTTTAATTGAACAACATTGAAAATAAAACACTTGATTTCTCACAAAGTGATGGTGTTCCGGGAACGCGTAAGCTAGCTAATGGCTCAGAAAACGACGTTATTTTCTTATTAACTATTTGGGGGGAGGTTTGGAAGAGGGTAACTTCCCAGCCGTTTTTCCCAACCACCCACAAACAACACTCCCCCAAAAATGCGGACCTTAGAAAATCTTAACTTTGGCCTACAAATGCAGAACTTTCTGCATTTTAACGCGTTTTTCGTCAAAACAAGGCTTGTTTTATCATTTTGTGCGTTTCCTACGGCATTAAAGTCTTTTTAGGCAAAATGAAAGAACAAACTAAACTAAGATTGTCACTACAGCACCTCCGACCCGAAAAATTCGGGCCCGAGGTGGGGATCGAACCCACAACCTTTGGCTGTCTAGGCCAACGCTCTACGGATTTAGCCACCCGGGCACAATCGAACCAAGCTTAAGTTGGAATTCGTTCCCAAACTGTAGTGACATTTTAGAAGACGCTTTCGCGCCAGCCCACACAGTCTGTTCACACAGCCCACACAGTCAAAAATTCGTCGATTTTTGTGCCATCAGTTAGCCAAATTCTTCTCGGAACACCATCATTTTGTAAGAAACCAAGCGTTTTGTCTTTTAGTTTTTTTTCAATTAAGATAGGTCGAAATTTAATGTCTCATGGTGACTCATTCAATATATGATAGGAACTACCTATTGTACAAATCAGAGGGCATGACTCAAAAGTGGCACTGTAAACCTGTAGTTAGCATTACCAAGCAATATTCGCTAATAAAAAACGAAAGACAGCCGTCTCAATAAAGGAAACAAGTTGACTCAATGGTTTTTCAATATATTCCATCTGACTCAATCGATTTAACTCTGATTCCTGCAATGGAACTGCTAACTTCAGGAAGGTCAGCAAGTCCTGCCTTCAGCACGTCACGCACGCATTACTGACAGGGATTCCCCGAACTCCAAAATTAAGAAAAATCAGTCGTGGTTTGGTTGCCCTGCGATACGATTGTTTTTTCATTTGTTTGTTGTTTTTATTGTTTTAGATTTACGTTTTGCTTTTCAAATTGTTGGGATGAACGACGATGGGCCAACAAAGACTGCACTTAGTGTTTCCCAAGAGATCGGTCTGTACTTAGTGATTTCCTTTTGTCGGTTTGATACCTCTTGTGACTTTGTTTATACCTGAACCATTCACGACTCAGTCTTGATTTTATGCTCCTACTATTTCTGCTATTTCCTGATTTCATTTCCTGTTTTCCTGTCTTCCCCATTTCGGATTGACCTGTCATTGGATCTTCAAGAACTTGAATAGAATCTTCAGATGTAATTTCGTCTTGTAAGTTGATTAGTTGAAAAGAGATCAATAGGAGAAGTCAAGTTTTGATTGTGCCCTTCAGAGCACGCATGGGCAATGCCCTGCACAGCTCCTGCACATGGCAGGCTAGGAAAAATTTACCCCCGCGCAGTGCGCAGCAAAAAGTTTACCCCCGCACAGTAAAATTTTTACCCAGCGCAGGAAAGCACCTCAAGATTTTATCCCGCGCAGCAAATTTTTATTTTTATTTATTTTGATTTAATTTGGCGCCGTCGGCACGTTTTAGTTTATTTTTCCTTATAAATTTTCGCGCCATCGGCGCGTTTTCCTTTCTATTCCTTTCAAAAATTGCTGCATTTTCCATTACGATTATTCCAAAATTTGTAGACCTGTGGTGTGTTTTCTTTTTCATTTCCTTTGAAACTTTTCGAGCCGTCGGCGCTTTTTGCTTTACATTTCTTTCAAGAAATTTTGCGCCTTCGGCGTATTCTCCGACAGCTTAATTGAGTTGAGATCGCAGTCGAATGCTTAAAGATACGCAGTCAAAAACCAAATACGCAACCCAAATACTCGGCAATTGGCATTTCACGACTGCTCTCAAACAATTTCTTGAAACAAGTTACCGTAGTTTGGGGTTTGGCTTTTCCTGAGGTCCTTTTCAGGGGCGGATCTTGGGGGAGGCCGCCCCCCGTCGCGATTCGTAGATATGAAAAAATTGAGGTCCTCCGTTGGAATCATTTTAATGCTGCCCCATTTTAATTTTTTACGGCCCTTTTACGATACCCCCTCTTAATTGCTCCATTCCATATTGGTCATTCCACCTGCAGTTGCTGATATATTTTACTTACATGCTCTTGATTATATGTTCTTCCTTAAAGCGGAGGAAAAGGGGTGCTATCAAGGAAAGATGATTTTTATGTTCATTGTCGGGGAATGCCCCCTTTCCGCTTCCAAGAAAGACCGATTTGCAACACCAAAAAATTTGATCAAGTCAACGCTCGAGCAAAATTCGCCTTAAGCTATATCGCACATTGGTTTCATGCTGCCGCCGCTTCCTTTATAATTTATTTATCTAGATATTGGATTTGTGCAAAAATGGATTATTTTGTTTTTGCTGTTTTACTGCATTCTTTTCCTAATGTTTCCCAGCTGCATGTTTTTAATACTGATTTTTGCCAAACCATAAAGTTGCACAACTGCCGCTCACTAGCAGTTTGGTTAAAATTCCAACTGTATGCCGGAGCCAAAGATTTGAGTGTTTCCACTGAGGCGATTTTCCCAGCCCCTTGAGGGTTGCATCAGATATCCACTGCTTTCTACTGTTAAAATTAGTTGTTGTAACTTCGACTTTTGAAAACTAATTAATACTTGGTTAATAATGCCAATTAATTAATAAAAACGGAGTGAACTAAAACTGCATTCATAAAATTCTATTGCTATTTAGGTAAAACCAGAAAATTAAAAATTTTAACATTGTTTGCGAGATTCATCCAAATCTTAGAGGATTGCGTAAAAAGATAGCGAATCTTGACAAAGCAAACAAAGATGAACTTGAAAGATGCGTGACCAAAACAGAGCTTTGTAAAAACTACAGTCGACTCTTATCGTGAAAAGTTTAAAATTTAACCCCCCCGCGCAGTGAGCTCAACGGCTGTGCAGGCTAGAGCCAAGTTCATTGCCAATGTATGATTCAGAGCAGTGGTTTTGAAAGTTAGTTCCAGAGGTTTTCTAGACGACGGTTGTAATCACTGTGGGTGTCTTAACGTCATTGAATCTGTATTATACTCTTCAGTAATCCTGGTAAGATTAATGATAATCCATAACTTGTTGATACGTATTTATAATATGTTTAGAGTTTAATGTCATTAAAATGATAATAAATTTGACAGAGGCTTTGGATGAACCTACGTCTGAGCGAAAGTTTGAGCTTGGATAGGAAGTTCATACTGTAGGAACTACAACGGAAGTGCTTAGTAGAATATCTTTATTTGGACGAATAGTGACCGCTGCGTTTGTAATTGTGCGAATAAGAGATAGAGGGGGTAAAAGCAGTGTTCGCCACTAACCGAATAAGAGCAGTGATTAATTTTAAAAGAAACAGAAAGTGAAACCAATCAGCATTTCTTTACATTAAGAAATGCTAAACCGCTAAAGCCAGCAGTTTAAGAATACTTCCTAAAATGTGCTGTCAAAATAAGAGAATTTAAGCTAAGTCAATGATTATGAGTCCATACCTTATTTCACAATTGCGAAAAATTAGAAAGATGCTTTGAAATTGTACAACACTTTTATTAGACATGAGTGTCCGCCGGCATATACTAAGTGTACAGTAAAGAGCTGTGAAAATGCAGTTGATTTGTAGGCAGGAATGTCGTAATGTTATTTTCAATTGAACTTTAAGCTAAAACATGTTGTATAGGAGATATCTGTCATCGGTAACGGTGCTTTTTGTCGCTTATATTTAAATCGGTGCTGTAACACTAGCTATTGTAGGTAATTTCCTTGCTCTACTTACCGCACACACTTCGGACATCGAAGCATTTGATTTGGCACAAAGGCGTGCCAATCCTTTCTTTATCGCAGTTTGCGATTGTTAGGTTATCTCTACGTCGTCTAAATCCAGAGCATTGGTATTTGTCGCCTACTCTGGGTTCCTTTTGAAAATTAAGAAATTTGATTGGGCACACATCGTCCACCACTCGCCAAATGCCTACAGCCACAGATACGAAGGTAGCAGGTTATATTAATAATAAAAGGAAATATATGGCTCGCTTAAGAAAAGAAGTTCATAATAACTTTCTGCTTGGCATTTGAAAGAGCGACTAAGAAATTTTCATATTAGGTTATAGGAGCATAGGTTTATAGGTTCATAGTTGTAGGGATAAAAGCAGCCCACGTCTTTATTTCCAGGATTAGACGATTGGCCGTTTCTTGACACAGTATCTGCCAAGCTTACGTCACGACGTTTCGCCCATGATTTCCTATGGGCGTCGGACAAAATCATGGGCGAAATGTCTCCCGTGGCAACAAAAGGTAAATCATCAAACCCTAGAAATAAAATGCCGTCACGCAGAGTTTCTCAGCTAAGAGCACAAAGCTAAGGAAGCAGAAAACTAACCTCTAAAGTCGATAATGAGCAATTTGCTTATTTACAACTAACAAAATTTTATGATTATATTTGCTGTTTAACTTGGACAAGTCCGGAAGTAGGACAGTCAAATTTAAATTAAAGTTTGTCAGCTCAGCTAGGAGAATCAATTCGTATGTCCGTATGTCCTGTACCCGATCCGAGCCGGAATCAAAAATCCTCAACTCTGACTCACTATTACCCCATCCCATGCGCTATACAGCATCAATTTGCCTGGACAAGTACAAGCGAAAAATTCCGCCTTTCATATTTCTATAACATAGCACTGATCGTTAATGAGTAAAATCCCTCAGATTTAATATCATGTTGAGAAAAAGCGATACAATACAACATCAGATGGATACCTTCAGCCATGACACTCGTAATTCCTATCCAAACGAGCCTTTCTCTGGGCATATTGCTTTCTCTAAAACACGACAGTTTTATGGGAACGAACAGTCAAAACAAACGGTGCGTTTGCAAAAAACTCACTCAGTCACTCAGATGAGCTGCGGCTGTGGATAGACTTTTGCTTTGCAAAGAGGAGGTGATTGGATGAATTTAGTTTACGCATACATACATACATACATATATATATATATATATATATATATATATATATATATATATATATGTCGTGCGTAAAAGTAGTTTTTGCGTAAAACTAGGTTTACGCAAAGAATTTTGCGTAAAACTAGGTTTACGCAGAGACGTTGCGTAAAACTAGGTTTACGCAAATTAACTTGCGTAAAACTAGATGTACGCAAAGCTGTTACGTAAAACTAGGTTTACGCAGCAAAATTTGCGTAGTATTATTTAAAATCAAATTGTTCATAAGAGATTTATGAAAAGTTGTTGTATACTTTCCAGTTTATTATAAAAACTGTTTTCAAACATTTTTGCAGTCTAAATTCTAACTTCTAATTTCTGCATAGCATTTTTACACAATGATATTTATAAAATTGAGTTAAAATTGAAGTTTTCAAATTTCAAACAGTTAATTTTTTCACAAACTTTTAACGGTTGTTAGTCTATAAAATTTTGCTGGAAATAGAAAAAAGAACTACGAAATAATAGTAATTATCTTTGAAAAATATGGAAAAACTGAGTGACTTAAAAATATTTATGAGAAATTAATAATACTGGTCGAACATTGACAATATATTATGGGAAATTTCACATTCCGTATGCTAAGATTGCTGTAACTTCTTTAAAGATTCTTCGGAAAGCTTGAATTTGAACTTAAATTTATAAATATATATATATATATATATATATATATATATATATATATATATATATATATATATATATATATATATATATATATATATATATATATATGTATAAAAATGTTATGGAAAAATAAATAAGTTAGACTTTATAATGCAGTCATAATTAGATAGAAATTATATTTTTATGAAAAATTCATACTTATGCTAGATAAAAAACATTGCTGTAACTTATTGAACAATTCTTAGAAAAACTTCAATTTGAACTTAAATTTATAAATATAGTTGTGTGAAAATTTTATGGAAAAGTTGGAATTTATATACAATGCAAAGATGTTTGTAAATAGTTTTTGTAATAAACTGGAAAGTATACAGCTACTTTTCAGAAAGTTGTTATGACAAATTTGATTTTAAACAATGTTACGCAAACTTTGTTGCGTAAACCTAGTTTTACGCAACAGCTTTGCGTAAACCTAGTTTTACGCAACATCTTTGCGTAAACCTAGTTTTACGCAAATTAATTTGCGTAAACCTAGTTTTACGCAACGTCTCTGCGTAAACCTAGTTTTACGCAAAATTCTTTGCGTAAACCTAGTTTTACGCTAAAACTACTTTTACGCACGACATATATATATAACAATGATGATAGGTTCGTAAATGCATAACCCGTGTCCAACCGGTAAAATGGTTCCATCCCCTGTTCATATACAAGGGGTACTGGCCACATCATAATTACAAACAAGTACCTTAGCTTTACACGCCCACCTAGCACCTGATAAAGTTGCCACGCCTAGTGACCGTTCCGACTTTTTAATGTCTTTAAGCCTATGTTTCTAAATGGTTGACTCCTACTTCCCAACCTGCCCATTTCCCAACACTACAGTCCCATATCCCAACCTTACAGTTTCCCTTCCCAACCAACACTTTGCACCTTCGGGTGATGATCATCACATTGTGATGTCTAATGCAGCAAACAACAAACAACAACAACAACCTAGCAGTCTCACTTCCCAACCTTCACTTTTCAACCAATTTTGTAATGCCAAAAATTACGGTAATTTGACCCTAACAACTACGGTAAAAAGTAAAGTTGATTTTCAGATGACATGCAAGATTCTGAGGTCACGTGTTACATTAATCTAACCAAGAGTACATAATACATAAGAGTATGACAGCTGTGAGTGAGTGCGGGAAGTGAGACTGCTTAGGTTGAGAAGTGAGGCAAAATCCATAATCTAGAAATCATTGAAATTCTCCTCAAAATAAAAGTACATATCCGAATCCTGCAACAACTCCTGTTGAATAATGTCCTTTTGAGACAAGCGTTCCAACCATTGGAAGGAACGGTATAATAATGAGTAGTGTCCAATTCATAATTGCCTTATCTCGACTTTCCTGTGCCAACAAGCCATCCCGATTCTTAATCAACAGTAATGCTGCTGTTTTCCTTGAACAAGCAGTGGAACGGATGTGTTTATCTAGTACGTGCTTGCTAATGAAAATACGAGTTAAGCTGTTATCAGCTTCGAAAATAAATATTGATGGAGAGGCTGTTTTGCCTCTCAAATTTGACTACGTTCTTGAGGGCAACAGAAAGATGGTAAGCAACTACTAAAATCTAGGTCAATTACCATAGGAGGTATAGCGATTTATGTTGTCAGGATAATTGTTTGATGCAATAGGGGGAAGTGCTGAGAGAACAGCCGATTTGAAGCATTGATTGCCTCCGTTTTTAACGTTGACTACCCAGCATCTTTGCCTGAAATGTGTTTAGAGGAAGGCTAATAGGCAGGAGTCGATACCGGGTACAGTGAGATTCCAAATGGAGAATTGCCCTGATGACCCAACCAGAACCCTTCCTGACAAAGTTCTCTATTGCCAACAGGATTGCATGAAAACATTCCTTGATTTCAATGGTTATATCATCTCCACGTAAAAGATCCCTTGATTTACAGCTGAAGCATTCTTCAATGATTTCATCCTGATTCGTGTGCCGCTCAGAGAGGATCTTTATACAAAGCCATGCCTTAAGCCGCTGATGCTTCGACAGTTGGTCCTTGCCAATGCCATTATCTGACCCAATGACAGATAACGTTTAGGATCAGTTGTTAGTTCTAATGTGTGGACAGTTTTCACGACAAGAACATTATTCAATGCTGATTGTGTACCGCAAGAGCGTTGCTTTCTGATTGGTGTAGTACCAGTAGATTGCTTTGCAGACACAACCTCAGGACCACGTGATTGTCAGGCAGGCGTGATAATGTGTGGCAATCCGTGATTTCTTCTTAGGACGATCATCAGGGTGAGGTGATTTCGGTAATGGCTGGTGTTGATGAAAAACGAGATTACTCTTTCTGTTGAAAGAACGATGACACTGATGACAAGAATGTTTCTAAGGGCCGTATGCAGAATTTTAGGCCAATTGCTGGCACAGGTCAACCTTGAAGTTAGCCTGTGCCAACATTGATTCTGGTCGAGATAGTCACGAGCCAAATTTAGATATTTGTCAGCAAACTTGGCCCCACAACTGATCCTACCTAATACCAAGGTTAAATCTAGGGCTATATTTTAATTTTTAACACAGACGTCTATTTTTAGTTTAAGAAGAAGGATATCCTGCTCAAAGCCATCATCCAACGACCCGGACATTTCAGCCCTAGAGCTTGCGGGTGGAAGCTCGCAGTGGCAACAAGCGCCCACGAGGAGCTTATCTTGACTCGGTTGCCTCGATTTCTTCTAAACTTCCTCGGGCTGATCTACAATTAGACGTTCAAGCTGCAATTCCCTCTTACCATTCTACCCGAAAATCGTTCCGTGATTCCCGTCCCTTATTCCTTGAAGATTCCACCTTCATTAATGCTGACCATGCGTGGAGAAAACGCCCCACCCTATGACCCAGATCATTTTGAGGTTTACTTATATTTATGCAGCATGAACATCTGCGAATTTTACTTTTTGCTTTGAAAGTTGAACTTACTGTGCTCTTTGAATGTGAAAATAGGGTTTGCGTTGGGACTTTTCTGTTTGCGCCGAACGGCAATTTTATTGTATTCATGGATTTTTGAATAGAGAAGGTTTGTCCCTAGTACATGCATTACTGCAAAATAAAACTCAGCAGACATGCTACAACACATTTGGAGCTTTATTACACGCAACGATTACTTTATTTGGTCATCCTCCACTTGTTCAGAACATTCGCTTTGATTATGAAATTTCTGCAGGAAATACAGCTCGTGTTCATTTCGCAATGATAACAACCTGATTGCCTTTTTCATTATATCCAAGCCATAATTTGTAGAATTCAGACGGATGTATGGAAGTTTTGTATTGAAATATCGCTGTGTTTTCTGGATGATAGTGAATACTTGTCCTGCCGATGCTGCCAAGTGTGCTTATCCCAACCATGTGGACCCAGTTTCTTTTGTCAAACAAACCTGAGTTGACCAGTTGGACCAGGATAAGTTGAATTTATTTATTAATTAATTCCAAAATCAGCAGCTTTCTATGCCCTTTGAAGATTTTGATCAATCTGATGATTTTCATAATAATGATAAGGAACCATTTTCATAATTCCGGGACCAGAACAACAAATCGAAGGGATGGCATAATTTTTGAACTCCAGCTTTGACCGCTCACATCCTTCCTTGCGTTGGTTTTGCATTGTAGCCGAAAATTGCAAGCTGTGACTAAACTCCTATTGTACAATTGCATGCAGGACAATCTGAGAAAACCTCGTAATGTGACGGATCGTATCTTAGACGCAATAAATGTTTTGACAAATACTCTTGATGTTGTTTTCTATGAATGTACAATGTATCTGTTAAACATAGTTATATGATGGCAATGCATGTGAAGTTCATCCAATGTAATTGTAACTTGTAATGTAATTGCACTTGTAACCAATAGTTGTAATTCCAGTGTATCTGGAAACGCAACTGTAAACTGTAATTTTGTAAGTATCTTGTAATGTGAAAAATTTGAGAACAACATTGTTAGAGTTGTTTGTAAAATATCTTGTAAGTTTTTGCTCTAATGTGTTTCCAGATTTGATTTTTAAGTTGAATTTCATAACGACCGTTTTAGCAATCTCATTAAAATGTGAAGCTTCTTAGGGTTTGTTTTTGGTTGTAGATTACTATAACCCAAAAGGATTACTGTAAGGAGAATAGAGAGAGAGAGAGAGAAGGTAGCTTGCTGCGACAGCTGACGTATGACACTTCAACGGAGTCCTATTAAAATTCGGGTAATCCTTAGATGTGATGCCCATAGGTTAACGCGGGGGGTCTGGGGGGTCCACCAACCCTTCCCCCCAACCCGGACAAGGTACATGCCCTGTCCCCGTCGGGGACAAGGGGTAAGCGAAAATAGCCGGAAAAAATTAGTTTTTACAGTAAAATTTCAAAAATTTTCCGGCTGCGCCGGAATTTTTTAGCTAAAATTTTCATTTTTCGGGAAAATCGAGCAAAATTTTGAAATGTTTCTAAAAATTGAAGATTTTTCATATTTTGACAAAAATTGGAAATTTTAATACAATTAGCGTTAATTTTTTGAAAATTTTACAAATTTGTTCTTGAGTTACAATCCCTCCTGAAAAGTTTTATTCAAGGTACAAGCCCTCTCAAAATTTTCTGGGGACAAGCCCCCCCAGGACCCGACCCTATGTTAACCACACAAATTAATTACACAAACCATCTTCCCACAAACTCTATCCAGAAATGCGTCTGTCAAAAGATTTCGTTGATTCCAAAAAAATTAGATTCCAGGAATACCTCGGAAAAGTCTGGAATTTTATTCCTAGAATTTCGTTGATTTTTAGATTCCAAGAATACTCTGGGAAATCTAGAATTTAGCTCAAAGAATTTCGTTGATTTTTGGATTCTAGGAATACCTCGGGAAAATCTGGAATTTAGCTCGAAGAATTTCGTTGATTTTTAGATTCCAGGAATACCTCTGTTAAATCTGGAATTTAGCTCAAAGAATTTCGTTGATTTTTAGATTCCAGGAATACTTCTGGAAAATTTGGAACTTTGCTGATAATCCGGAATGTGCCTATTGCTCAGGAATTTGCTGCCAAGTATGGAATCAAGCCGGTTCGTACTGGAATCTTCGCCGACGCCTAAAAATGAAAATGCCTAAAAAGATATCTACCCCATGCAGGCCGAATTAAATTCGGCACCAGAAGCGATAAAGCAATGTGCTGACGAACCCATTGCGTTATTTCAGCAAACTGTGGACCAGCGTAAGGCTGCCTTTGCTCATAAGGAAGAGTGAGTCCTTTGAATTGAACCTGCCGATGAACAACTTGAGCCAATGAAATACACGTCCACGAAACACAATATCAGGAAAAGTAGCATTCTTCAACATTTCCATATCGCGAACTTTCCCATACAGCATCGAGGTGTGCCCCCTAGCATTATCAAATCTCCGTTCTTCGAAAAGTTACAAACCCCCAGAACTTGAAAATAAAAGTCCCAAGACTCGAAGAAAAACCAGCGTAGATCAGAATGCTGTAAAAGGTGACGTTTATCATGATATGGCCTTGCACTTTTTTACATAGCCTCCCTCTCCATAGCCGATTATGTTTACAGTTATACAAGTTACCTCTTACCTTCTTGATTTAGACGTTGATTTTAGTCAAAGGTTGGCAAAAATGGGGTCTAAATGGCTGGTCAGGATCATTCTCGAATCTGCCATCTGCCTAAATGCGAACACTTGGGATTGGGCCAAAGTCGTTGTTGTTCAGTTGCTTCATTCAGCTTTCGGCACTCGATGCAATTACAGTTAGTTTTGCCGGCTTTAGTAGCAGTCTTTGAAAATTCAAAGCAGTGGACGGGATCTAACAAACTGTTGTAAATCAGTGCATCATTTCCTCACTTAGATTTTCTTATATCGGGAGCAGAAAACTCATCCATTGCAAAATAAAGATGACATAATGTATTTTGGCACACCTATTTATATCGTCACTTTAATGCAAGTTGTATATGTCCAGGTCAAAGTGGCGACAGTTCATTAAATACAATGAATCAAATGGTATATTGTTAATGTCGGCTCAAATGTATTCTGTCTACCTACTTTAATTTAAAATTTAGACTGTTGCTGAGATTTAAGGAAAAATTAGAAAAATATTTAAAGGTTGTGTGGCACATATGGTTTGTGTAACGGGACCCATGGTTATTGTTAACGAGGCGGATTGTGTAAGTGGGAAAACACTATCGTCACACAGCCCGGTCATTCCTAGTCTAGAATTAAATGGACTGCACATGACCACTCGACCAGATGGAGCCGCTTGACAATTGTCGCGGCTCCCTTAAATTTGTTTGCCAAGTTCTTCGAAAGGAAGAAAAACATTATAATTGAATCAGTTATTGATGCTGTTGCATCAACTACAAAAAATGCATGCATTTTTATTGATTTGATTTTAGGTTAAGCTATTTTAAATAAAACTAGCATTTTTATAATAATTTAGAAATTTTATTCTTTAAGAATGCAATTTAAGTATTTGCACCTTGCAACTCCTTTGATGACTTGATATTTTAAAGTTTGCTTGTTTAGATTTAGGAACCAGTTGCTGCTTGTTATCTATTTCAAAGCGCCAATTCTCTGGTATCTTGAACCACTGCAATGTGCTGGAAATGTTTGAGAAAAATGCAGCTTGCCAGAATGAATTACAATTGCCTTATTTGCAAAACTCGTATGTAGGAGATATGCTTTAGTTCCTCATTTAATGGCGACATCCATACACATAGAAGCGAAAAAGTTGATCTTCATTGGCTACTTGCCGCGGTCAGTGAAAGTGAAACCCGTTGTTGCGCACTGAACCGCAACTTTATGTCTGATACTGGTTTCGTGACTGTGACCACCTGTAGTACTGATGATAAGAATTTTAATGATTCAATGCTGACAATTTATCAAAACTTTTATTAACTGTATTACCAAACCATTATAATTTCAATCATAATGGAAATAAATGACAATAAAATGACTAAGAATTTAGAATTTTGTAGCGTTCGACCGTGTTTCACTTGGCATAGAATTTTTTGGTGCTGAATTAATGGCTATGAAGCTAAGGTGCCTGTTTGAAATAGGATGGGTCAGGTGCCTTTTTTGTTGAACTAGAGATGGAACCACTTTAGCTATCTCACCCGGGTCTTTACATCTCTTCGGTTTTTGATTACTCGTGATTCAGTATTTTGCGAAAATAATTCCTCCTAACGCGTTGCCTGCCACCATCTTAACTTTACGACGGTACTAAGTTTGAAGCTGCTGTTCCGTTCACTCTAAACGGTTATGTTGGTAGGTCCAATTTTTACTGCAACTGATTGACAAATTTTATATTTCATTTAAAACAAAACTGCAAGCAAGATTAATAATACATAACAATATGACCGCTGGCATACGCTATGTATTCCTAAGCGTGGCACGCTAAAGGATGACCCTCCAGCAAATTGTACCCCAAATTAGGTATAGATGGAGGTGGTGGAGGCCGTAGGTGCAGAGGATGTGGCAAGCTTATAATACATAGCGAATGCCAGCTGTTGTAATCTTATGCATTATGTAATTTTGTTGCAAGCAAGAAATGCCAAAATCATAACCTTTCGACACTGATTTGTTGCAACTGCTCATTACTACGGCGTTAAAACCAGTAAAATGAAAAGGTGCATGATAACAAGCTCTTAGGAAATGCTTGCAAATTGGCTGCAGTAGCAGTACTTTGAGTTTAACAGTGTTTACAGCTAAAAAAGCGGTAAATCTGGATACCGAATATAAACTGGATATTACCTCATAAACGCAGAAAATTCAACGGGAAATTACAGAACTAAAGTAAAAAGGTAGAATGGACTGCACCAGCACAACCCACCCCGTCAAAACCCAACCAGGAACTGACTTGGATTCGAGAAAGGCTATTAGCAGCCAATGGCTAAGCCATTCAGTTAGGCAGAAGTTAAACTATTGAATTGTAAAGTTTTAGATCATAGCCATAAATCTCCACGACGTGGTCAGGATCGTTTAGTTGTACCAACTAAATGGCACTTATCGTATGTTTCTATTTCGTAATTAATTAATTGCGGCCTATTTAGCAAATAGTAGCGTAAAAGTAAAGTAAAGTAAAGTAAAGTAAAGTAGAATAGAGTAGAGTAGTGTAGAGAGAGTAGAGCTAAAAGTATCAATTTTAACTTCTCCACAAAACGTTTACTTTCCTTCCAGCTAATTCTTTCCTGAAAGGGATGTTAAACGGGTCTTAACGGGTCTGTTTACCGGTTTGTTCCTATGTTGTGGCTGGCTGGCTTAAACTTTTTCCTGAAAAGGCTTTTGGTTTCACTTGAGACTAAATTTCTGGTTTAAAACAATCTGTCAAATATCTGATCTTAAAAAGTTACCCACCTAATTTGTGCCAGGTCGTCATGTCTTACTCTGCTCCGTTTATATACAATAATGCCTCACATGTAACTTTTAATCCGATAGTAATCATCAGCGTCCCTCCAAACAGCCAAATCACCATTTTCACTCTGACATATCTTCCTAGCACTTTCCATGTTCATTGTGTTGCCGGCAAAATGCTTAAGGCAAAAATCGTTTACTACAGTCCAGCCATCAGGACAAACTAAAATTGTATGATAAACACAGCAGTTTTTTGCACTATAAAACATATGTATTTGTAAGCTTCAAGATCACCTTCAAAGTCTGTAATAAGAACGACCGAACCGTTCTTAAATACAGAAAATTCTTCGACAACGTAGACCACAAGCGCTTTATGCCAACAATGCTCAGAATAGGCACAAAATTGGATTTACTTGTGAACCACTTATAATGCGATAGAGTTATTGAGTGCTGTATACTCTTCTGAATTTAAATTAATAATGGTAAAATAATAATAATAATAATGTAATATTATTAATATTAATAATAATGTAATAGTCGTAAAATTGGGATTATATTTTAAGAGTTTGTCAGACAAAATTCCTCCGAGAGTGACAATTGAGCATTACGCAGCACAATTCTGGTCAGGGATATCTGAATAACATTAGTTCTTTTATTTTTGACTCACATGACAATTAAAATGCTCTTTAATTTGACAATAAATTTGCAGCCCTAATACTAAATGCTAAGCAATCTGATAGCCAGAGTACATAACTGCACTATATATTAGAAGAAGAGTGAGCAACTAGAGGGCTCATCTTTGTTGCATTACGTAGTAATGTTCGACCACAATTTTGATGGTGTGGAGGTAGTCAAAACATTTCACAGCCGTTTCGAGAGTAGTCTACAGCTAATCAGATTGCACTGTCGTCAGAGACCACATTCCTTATGGCAGGGGCAATAGAGCTCAGGATTTTTGCAGCGTATTTCCAAAAGCAGTTCTTCGGGTGGGGTCGCCAACAGCCAATTCAGATTCAGGCTTCTTATCGACCCTTTCCTAATTTGATCTCGTTTGGCTACTCCGCAAACAGAGATCAAACCCCATCAAACGGGAGAACATTCGCGTATTGTGGTCGGAGCATCGTTATGCAATGCAAAGAAGAGAAGTCCTTTAGTGGTTAATAGTCATGTACTCTTGGAGGTAGCTTTGCTTTCCATTAAGACTTACTTATTGAGAAACTGCCACCAAGCCAACACAATACGCAAGCCAATCTAAAATTGTTATTTCCCAAAAACAGTTTCATAGCGTCGTCAGCAGGTCGTCGCCTGTGAACACATTTTATTGGGACAAAAAGTTAACGCAAAAACATTGTTCCAGCAACTTAAGCCAATATTGTTAATATGGTCATTCCCAGTCTTAAATGAACAAAGAAAACAATTGAAATATGCCTGTAGCAACGTGTAACAAAATTATATTTATACTTCATGACGACAAAGTAATGATCAACTATCCAAATTACGAAACTGCGGATTTAACAGCAATGAAAACAAAATGATTTACTGTGACTCAGCCAAATTTGTCAAAAGTTTGTTTTGTTGTACAATTATTTATCGTACTAATATTAAACGTTTGCATAACGTAACTTAAAGATTTTTTCAGCACATTGCTTTAATACGACACTGAACAAATATGAAGCTGGAAACAAAGCAATTGAGGTGGGATGATGAGAATCAAATAGTTGTTCCATCTTTCTGGACGTAGCATAAGGTCCATAGAAATGAGAATTTGGCACTATGCTGGGCCATGGCGTTGACTAGATTTTTAGCAGAGTCCCAGGACTCTCTAGCCGAAAATGATCTAGATTTCAGGGCCACGTTGCAAAAGATTCTCCTAGGCCTAGAAGCGCTCCTAAATTCAGCATAGGTGCTCACTTAGGAGAGCCGCGTTTCAAAAGATTCTCCTAAGCTAAGAGTGCTATCTTCCACTCTAACGCGTCTCCTAAGTTAAATGAGTTTAGTAGCAGCGTCAGTAAATTCAAGAAAAGGCTTTTGAAGCAGGTTTGGGTTGTCTCCTAACTCCCTCCCAGACACCTCCCAGACATCCTCTTATGTACCATCCTTCCTAGTAGGGTACGTAGGAGAATCGCACAACAGGATATCAAAATATTACTATTTGCAATCATTAAAATAGGAAAACTCTTTCCTAATTGCTTGCAGTCAAGATAGCGGTGCCTAAGATTTTATTATTTGGCGGAATTCTTATCTAATTAAGAACTTAGCATTTGCAGCTACTCTTCATCATCCACTCTTCATCAGGAATATGGAAGAGGAAGAAACAGAGAAGCTATGAAAATAAACTGCTTATGCTTAGGTTGGTCTCATCAACTTAGTTAGCATACTGAGCTGAAAATCAGTTATTACTATGGTAACTCAAATTATGTACAGTTCCGACTAAATTGCCGACATTACTGATCTGGTCTGGCTTCATTTTAAATAATGAAGATTAAGTCTTTTCTGTAACTGGCCCAAACGACAGTTTCGTGCACGAAGTCATTTAAGCTTTTAACAAAATTAAAGAAATGTAATTTCTCCAAGGAACGTCACTAATTTCGAAGGTACATAATTTAAATAGTTCCTGGCGATTGTAAGTCAAGATCCTAAGTGCATGTTGTCGTAGTAACCAAAACGCATATTTTATTTTTAACTGTGTTGCAATGCATAGTTTCAACATCACAACGCAGTGAGACAATAATAACATTTTGGTAGTAAAAGTCGTTTAGCTACACATGTCTGCACCACGAGCCTATTGCTTGTTATCAGTCACCAATCTCAGCTTTGATGATGTTCTGACAAAAACCGACGGCAGAGCTATTTCGATAGGGCATTTCAAAAGAGGAACGTGGAAAGTAAATAATAAAAACAAAAACAAAACATTTATTCCTTCTGCGCACAACACGAACAATATGTTTTCGAAGAGCCTTGCTTTGCAAAGAGGAATATGGAAAAGGAGAAGGAAAGCTACATGCTAAACCCTAAAATAAAAATAGCACATTGTTGACTTTTGTACACCTGGCACTCCCATTGAATCAGCCAACACCAAAACTGATTGAGCCAAAATTGTTATGCTGTACTTTGATTGAGCCAAGCAAATTAAGGATTGAGCCGCCTTTTATTCATTAGTAGTAGTTTAATCAACCAACCAAAGAATACGTAGCAACGCATAGTATTACAATTCAGCATATAAATGACAAAACAAAAAAGTGGTTATAGACGCATCATTGCACAATATTGTAGGTTGAAAGGAGCAAGGTGGGCCGATTATCTGGCTGCTAATCCTCGCCCCTTGGTGAAGTTCAAAAATGAAATAGCAGCGAGACGGCTTTTAAAAATTTCAAGATTTTCTGCTGAAACAACGAAATCATCCAAAGAATTCTAAATTTCAATCACCCTTTGATTGAAAAAATATTTTCTAACGTTTAAACTTGTTCTTTTATGATCAACTTTCTAGAGTTACCTCGCATAGCAGGATTTCGAGTGTACTCAAAGAAATCATCAAATGACAGTTGTACCAGACCATGAATAATTTTATACACCATAACCATATCCTTATATATCCTCCTTTCTTCCAAGGAAGGCAAATTTAGTTTATTTAAACGTTCAGCATAAGATAAATTTCGAAAGCCAGACAACTTTCTGGTAAAAAGACGTTGGACGCGTTCTATCAAGTCAATGTCTTTAAACAAATAAGGTGACCAAACTTCAGAACAATACTCAAGTTTTGGCCTCACATATGCTTTGTACAGTTTTATCATAAATTTTGGATTTCTATTTTGGAAAGCTGAAAAGATCAGGTTAACTTTTTAAAACCAGCTTTTGCAATATCATTGCAATGCATAGAAAATTTTAGATCGCTAGATATTCTAACACCAAGATCCACAAAATTGGAAACATTATCAAGTTGCTGAGTACCGAGAACGTAAGTCATTCTGGGATTTAAATGTCCCAAATACATAACAACACATTTAGATAAGGCTAAAGATAGTTGCTTAGTATTAGTCCAATTATATACATTATCCAAGTCATACTGAACTAAGACTTGACTTTCATCAGAATTTGCATAAGCCAAATAGAGCTTAGCATCGTCGGCATACAATTTAACATCAAGCGTACGTAATACAGAGCATAAGTCATTAATATATAGCAAAAACAACAAAGGACCTAGAATGCTTCCTTGAGGAACCCCGGAAATTACCGATAATTTCGTAGAAGAGCACTGCTCAACTTGAACGAACTGCTTTCTACCAGTTAAATAATTTGATATCCAAATGTGAAAAAGTCCATTTATACCTAGCGAAGTAAGAATTTGGAGTAGCTTAGGATGAGAAACTGTGTCAAATGCATTTGCTATGTCGAGATAAATCACGTCAATGTTTAATTTATGATCTAACGCCTTAGTCTAATTGTTTAAAGTAGTGAGAAGCTGCGCTACTGTTGACCGTTTTTTGCGGAAACCAAATTGATTCACAATTGAGGTGAGGTTACGCACAAATTTGGCAACTGGTCGGCATAATTTGTAAAAACAAGATCCAAAGTATTACCCGATATATGGGTGGGTTCCAAAACAAGTTGATCAAGACCAAATTCAAGCATAGATTCATAAAATTCACGATCAATACAAGGCATATTAGTAACATCTAACCAGTTAATCATAGGATAATTAAAATCACCAAACACAAACTTAGTAAAAGCATTATCAAGATGTTCGCGAAATTTACCTATCAGACTGTAAGTAGATTGCCGTTTATCAGCCGAAGCAGTTCTGTATGCTAAGCAAACTCGAAATTTTTCTTTTTTAGCAGCATAAATATCTCATATTATAGCGTCAAAATAGTTATTTGATACTTGTTCGATTATATTAAATTGTAAAAATTTAGGTATAAATATCATAACACCACCACCCTGTCCTTTCCTAGTTGAGTCATCAGACCTTACAATATTGTGCGTTCTCAAAATTGTGCCGAAAATGAGATCTGCCTCCGTTAACCAAGTTTCAGTTAACAAAAATATGAACTTTCTGTTTTGATCAACTTGGAAGCAGAGTTCATCAATCTTATTTTTAACACTTCGAGCATTAACATAGGTGAACGATAATAAACTTGAAATATTGGAATGACTACTTCGGTTGGAACGGTTTAGTTTCCCACAGGGGCACCAGGGTTTAGGTTTTCTCCATTTTCATTTGGAGTTGTCGGCGGCTGGGGTCGCTCAATTATTCTGCCACGCCGTATTATAAGATCTTTATTCTCAGATTCTCGGCGAGCATAAAGCTCTTCACGTAACTTACGATCAGCAAATCGTTCATTTGCAGTGAGGTCGGGTCATACAAAAGGCTTATATTTGGACCGTGCACAGTCCGAAAGCCCGCCAGCTTCTTTCAGGAACACATTTCTTTCAGTCACCAAGTTTTCCTTGAAGCACACCTTCAAAATCCGTTTCCCTGGGGTTTTACCCTCCCTAAAAGTAGCAGATATGGCGCACCGGGGAATTTCCAATTCATCACAAAAGTTACCAATCTTTTGTCCATCATCAACAGTCTGCTTCATGGGCTCGTTTGGGTATTTTTCCGACAGATCCACCACTACCAGATTGTTCTTCTTGGAGCGTTTTTCAAGAAATTCTGAAATATAGCTAAGCACCGCAGTGGTGGCCGCCTTGGTAGCCGCCTCTGTAGCAGCGGTAGTTGCCGCGGCTACCATTCGAGAAATGGAGTCTTCAGACAAGGTAGGACCGGTCGCAACATGGGCTGGATTTGCCAATACGGTAGACACCGCATAACACCAAATCTTGCCATGTTGGCTCAGCTTCAACAGATCCTCTTTAAGAGCCGGAGTAAGTTTAGGCACACACAATTTACAAACGTAATTACCAGGAGTATTGTTAATTATCAAACTAAGCTCATGCACGCTGGCCACTCCCATACATTCATAATGACTGAATGATTCGCAAACTGAACACTGGACCATAGACTTATAATCCTCTAGACCGCACCAATACGGCTTAGTACCGGCAGCAGAAACACCGGACTGCGAAGCCGGTTTTGGTTTGCCTCCAACCATAGTGATAAGATAACCCAGGTAGCAGGAAATAGAAAAAATAATCAGGACAATCCGATAGAAAAATCGAAGAAATCAAAGTTCGCAGAGAAGTTCGAGAAATCCAACAGTAAAAGGTTAGTAAATAACACAGAAAATCGATAAAACCTGCGTGACACACAGACCATTAGTAAAACTAATTTTATTATAGGAGTGCTAAATGTCACTTATCACTCCCATGATTGATCCATGTCGCGAAACTTTATGAGGAAACTGTTCATAAAGGCTACTGATTGCTTCCATATACTAATAATTTAACTAATAATTTAAAAAGTAATAGTTCATCTGTTACCAGTCAATGCAAGCACGCTTTAGCTAACTCAAAGCTCGTTTACTGTGAATTCGAATTTTAACTGACTTGTACTGGATCTGGATCATAGGTGGACCTGGGAGGGGGTGGGGGAACCCCTCCCCCAAATGGAAAAGTCGATTTCGAAAAAATGATCAAATTCGTTCAAATATTGCTAACTTTTCAAAACCGCAAATTTTTTCAGCAAATTGTGAAGAAAATATTTTACCCCCAAATCCGATTTTTCTGGACCCCACCCCACCCAAAACCGGCTGACCCCACCCACCCTAATTTCGGCTACCCCACCCCCAACTTTTTCTCAAGGTACATCTATGATCTGGATTTTGTGCCGTCGGACTCGTAGTTGGAGCGGAGCGGGGCAGCGTGGAGCAACAAAGCATTGAATTACAGTATACATTTAATAAATGAGAGGTACTGAGAATCGAGTGTGTAACGGAGATTTAGGGTGCCATGGCATAGGTGCATAGTTTCCCTGGAGATTTGGGTCTCAGGGGGGGGTGTGACTTTTGGAAATTGATGGCTGAGTTTAGAAGGGGTACCCCCTTGGTTTCCTTGGGGTGAGCTGAGTTTCACTAGGGGAGGTTGGGAGGTACCCCCGCCACCAACATTTTCAACCAACTTTACCCCCCCTCCCCCCACGTTTGGTTACCACCACCCCCCTCCCGAACCAACCAGCACTTTTTTGGTGCCAAAATGTAGGCTAATTGTGCCAAACATGGCCATTTTTTGAAATTTTTTTTCAACGTTTGGCTTGGAATCGCTTTAAAACCGTGTAAAAACGCCAAAAATAATAAAAACGAGTGTTGTTTTGAAGAAAAAATCGTTAAAATGCTGAAAAGTTTGCGTTTTTAGGTAATTTTTGAATTAACTGAGGTCTGAATTTTGGTGGGGGGGGGTTCGGGGGGCTACGCCCATCACATTTAGGGGGTCAACCGCCAAATTTTCAAAGTTTACCTTCCCCTAACCATAATGTCCGGTGAAACTATGGGAGTGAGGGGGCGGTATCCCCCATTAAATTTGGGAAGACTTACCTCAACGCTGATTTTTTGACTTACCCTCCCCCAACTTTGCGCAACCCACCCCCCGGAACCCTCCCCAGCAATTTTGGACCCTAAAACTTAGCTAAATTTGTCTAAAAATGGCGATTTTTTGAAAACATTTTCTCAAATCTTGGCTACAATCGCTTTAAAACGGTGCAAAAACGCCTAAAACGTTATAAACAAGCTTTATTTTGAAGATAAAACGGCTAAATTACAAAAAACAGTTCCGATTTCTAGGTGATCACAGTTTCACCGGAAATTTCGGTTGGGGGAGGGTAAGCTTTGAAAATTTGGCGGACAACCCAAGAAATGTGATGGGGAGCACCCCCCCTAAAGCCCTCAAATTCGGACCTCAGGAAATTCAAGAACCGGCCTGAAAACGCAAAAGTTTCTGTATTCTGACGCTTTTTTTAGTCAAAACAATACTTTTTTATCGTTTTAGGCAACGTTTTTATATGGTTTTATAGCGATTCTAAGCAAAAATTTGAGAAAGTTTTTCAAGAAATGACCATTTGTGGCGAAGTTTACCTAACTTGTTGGCCCCGAGAAGTAGCTGGGGGGGGGGGGTCAGGGGGCTAACCAACAGTGGGTGAAGGGAAGGTAAAAAGATCTGGAAGGGGATAAAGTTGGTCGAAACTGTTGGGGGCGGGGGTACCCCCACCCCCCCCCCCCCCCCGGTGAAACTATGGGGTTGGCATATACTGGAGTGGAGTTTAATTCGATAACCATCAAAGCTTATAACTAAATTAAAGAATCTTTAGGAGTAATCGAATCACTAATCGAAAGGAGAACAATAAAATGCTTCTTGACAGCTGGATGCCCATATTATATGAAGTGTGCGCAGATTATCATTCTACCCAAAAACCGAAAGACTGTGCTAAAATGGTACTTTCTGCCAAAAAGATCCAATTTGATGAATTTTTTAGTATTGTGCCACTACTCAACCCTGGCATAAAGGAACGTTGGAGAAGGCTTTACCTGTTTGCCGAAAACAGTGGCTCTACCATTAATAGATATTTGAAATGCAATTGCAGCCTGAGATGAATGTGGTGCTGGTGCTGTGAAAGCTTGATTCAGCTGAGAAGGTTATAAGCAACAACTCATTGCAAGTGACTATAACAGTGTACATTTTATTGGTCTGTCTGAAAATTCCCAATTTCAAATCGCGAACTTCAAAATGCCAGGCTGCATCAGTTACAGGATTCAGGACTCGAAAACAGATCTTTGAATCCGATTCTTTTGCGCTGCTGTGTTAATGCCTATCAGTAATGCCATGTGTTGTACAGATACATCACACTAAGATGTTATTAATGGCGTCGCATAATGGCATACCACAGAACTAGACAAATACAAGATACTTTGTTCAGTTTAATCGATAACTACTTTCTGGCAGCAATTATACACAATTCTGCTTGCTTTTTCAAGACCACGTCTGACCTATAATCAGAAATAGATGCAGTTACTTCGAATCTTGAATCAGATTTTAGCTTTACAGTTAAAATTAACAAAATCATTCGGTCTTTTTGAGTTTCAATTTGGTACTTTTTAATATAGTATTAACTAAAACAATGTGACAAATATGCATGCTTGCATCAGTTTAGTGTACGCACTGCCTGTAACGAAAAGCAGGAAGTAGCGACGACTGCTTTCAGCAATAGCAATAGTCTAATGACTTTCAAAAAGTGAATGAATAAGTTAAATTACGACAAATGCCAAACTCCGAAGCTTATTAAAGCAAAATATATGTCAAAAAGTGACTGAAAAAGTTTAATAACTACAAAACCCAAACTCCTTAGCTTATTAAAGCAAAATAACTGTCAATCAAAGGTAAAGAATACCGTCGGCATTTCCAATGTGTGATAAAGGAAGAACAATGTGCCAAGGATTATATGAATCGCAGTTACTGTCGCATATAGTTCCCACTTTTGCTTATATACGGCATAAGATCCCAATCCCCAAGCCAGAAAATTGAAAGGAATCAGCTGAGCAAGACCAAACAGGTTCACCCTGAAACAACAGAAGCGTCAGAGTTAAGTTATGCTTCACGCATTCGCTTTATATAATTATTTGGCTTTAGTTGTTATAGTTACAGTTGTCAAATGTAACCTGCTTTCCAGCATTTGAATATATAATGAAGTACACAGACGCTCAGACACCCAACCTTAGCTGTGTTCGTCGACAGTATCATTATATTTACTGTTGCTGTCAAATATTGAAAGAGCAAAATCTTAAACTGTCATAACAGGTATCAGTTTAATCTGTTGTAGTCTTTTCTTTACGAAGGAATGCATATAATTTTTTATAATTTTTCTTTAGTCTCGTATACCCCAGTGCAAAATGTTGCATTAACGCGTAAGCCTTCCATTAACCGGGTTTTGTTTTAGGGCTGAATAGACCATAATTAATTAGCCTAAATGCTGAGAAATATAAGAATTGCATCAGTCTGGCCTACATTGTTGATAATAACTGGCTGACCAGTCAAACTCTGAATCATCTGAATCCAAGCAGACGCGCAAAAGCAGCAAACTGCACTGACGCTGCAAAATGTGTATAAATAGTCAGTGCTCGTTAACGGAAAGTATATGTTAATCATATGAGAAGCAAGCAGGCGAAGTCGCATAGATGTTGTGATCACTCCTACTCAGGCTAAATCTGACGGAACGATGTTGTAATCATTTCACTTAAATTTCATAATTCCAAATATTTTTACGCAGCTGTTATAGTCTATATGTAGAAACTGCGCTGGCGTTGCAAAATGTGTATAAATCAACGCTCGGTAACGTGTAGTATGTATTAGCTATATTAGGAGTAAACTTGGGAGAGAAACAGGTGAAGTCTCGGTAAAACAGAAAACAGACACTGAGCAAAGCTGACTCAGTGTTGTTGACCGGCCGAAATTTTCGCTGGCCGGCCGTTACCGGCCGGCCGACCTTCTGAATACGGCGGCATTCGACGGCCCAGCCTGCCAAAAACGGCCGGCTGACGAATCAAAGACTAAAAAAGGCCGACAAGCTGACCCATGAGTGCCAGAATAAGAAATCAAAATATGAAAATGCCGGCCGGCCGTCTTGCCGAATGCACCTCTTGGCCGGCCGGTCAACGGCCGGCCGGCGGCCGGCCGATGGCTGGCCGTTTTCCACCCGGCCGGTCAACAACACTACCTTTGGTGTCAAGCTTTCTCCTGCGATATTGCCAAAAAAACAAAGCACGGAAAACCGTCTCTTCGTCGCATTGCAAACACAGGTGTTCAGCTTTCAAAGCTTTCATTTCTGGTTTTTGTCAAAATTATTATAATTTCTGCCACGAACAAAAATTGTCAGCACACCAATAGAGAAAAGAAAACTAGGTTCCCGCCTCTATTTTTCAAAGAAAAATTATATAACACTGACCATCTTACGAAAGTACTCGACTCGAACACAGTACTTGTTGGAAAAGAAAATTGCAGTTTACTGGATGAGAAGACAAAGTTGGTATGCTGCCCAAATGTGTCGTAGCACTCCAAACTCGAAGCACTCTGAAGATATTGATTGTTATCTCCTACGTAGCTATCTTTTTAGTATTGGAATCTTGGGGAGTTTAACCAAAGCACTACCTCCACTACGCGGACTGACGCAATGTACTGCCACTTCCATATTTTAGTGGAAAGAAAAAAAATTTAAAGAAAGAACGAATGAAAGAAAGGGCCCTAGGTAGGAGCTTGCTGACTTGACAGCTGTTGTCAACTAAATCAATTTCAAAGGAACCTCCAATGTTGTGATGTCAGATCTTTGCTGTAACACAAACCTTGACTGCTACGGAGATTTCTGTTTACGCTGGGCTCTTTTAGATTAGGCAGAGAAAGGGAAGATTAAATGCAAGAGACGCCGGACTGCCTGGCGTCCAAGAAAAATGGGAAAGCAGGACCGAAAACCCACTCAGAAAGCGGTCCGGTCTAAGTCCAGAGTACCTTTCAAGAGTCAAAAATAGCTTAAACCCAACACAAAATTAAACAAAAGCTAAATTGTCCATCTGACAATTTAATAGAAATTCAGTTATAAGATTACAGGAATTAATTAGAAAAATAAAGCGACGGAGTAACTTACTGACAACTCAATTAGGCAAAAGGGGAAGGGAAAACAAATACCAGAAAATGGGCTAGAAAATGGAAGGACAAAGACTGAGCATCAAAGGGGATGGGGAGTGAGATGAGGTTACAAAAATTAGAACGGGAATTGCAAGAGAGGAAATTAGGGAAACAGAAGTAAAGTAGAAAATAGACGGACAACCCCCGAATAGCAACTTATAATAATCCCCGACTTTAGTAACACAATTGCTGGAGAACAAGGAAAACTCTCAACTGAAGGGGGTGAATCATGGTTACGAGTGGGAAGGGATGTTTCGCAATGCAGGATGTCAGAAGTAAAATGTTGTGATTTTGGTATATTTGCATTTACATGTTTGATTTTCGTTTCCATTTTGTCATCATGGGAGTACAATATTTCGGTACGTGTCGTCCAAATATGTCCGTTCCTTCCACAGTAACGATTCCTGCAGCAAACGCTAACAGAACAGGAACAGCTGTAAGTTCTCTCGCATACGTTTCAAAGTTTGTCCAGCATCTAAACAAAGATTGACAATGAGATCTAGACTCTATAACCTCATGAACCGCAACCGCATTAACCAAAGCGATAACTTTACTTAGCCTTTAATATAAATATCCAGCAGTCCGAAAAAGGTCCAAATTGAAACTTTTATGTTCGTTTTATATCTTACCTTGAAAGAAGCTCGAATTGATACCATGTTTATTCCTAATTCTGGTCTAAGTTTGTAGAGCTCGGGCAGCAAAACTTGCAATTGGCAGTACTGCCCGTGAAAGTTGCATAGCTAATGTGCGACAACAATGTTCATACAATAGATATGATTTCTAATACTGGAAAGTAGTGCAAGCAAGACTTTTCATAGGGAATTTGTCTTTAATTCACTGGAGCAGTTACACAATAAGCGACTGACTGTAACACGTTGGCTTTGAAAAAGTAAGCTTGGTTCGCCTTAAGAAAAAATCAAAATACCAAAATCAACAAGTGCTCGTATTTATTTAATATCTAAAAAGAATTAGAATAAACAACTTATTATACTTCTCATTCATCCCAACCCAACATCAATCTTAACAAGTACTGACCAGAATGTTCCCTTGCAGAGATTTATTTGGAGCAGCCTAATTTATTTTAATTGGGGTAGCCAACAGCTAAGTAAAAATTTATAAAAAGTCATTTTTCTTTCAGCAACGGGAGATCAATTGCATCTTCCACTTTGTCTGAACAGTGAGACGACTTGTTCCCCTGCAGCAGAGTTGGCAAATGGGACGAGTTTTCTGATCCCATCCCATCCCATCCCATCTCACCAGATTTTTTATTTCACCGTCCCATCCCATCCCACTTGTTCGAACTGGATTTTTCCAATCCCACGTCATCCCACTTGCAATATTTAACTTATGTTTGTTTGCCTAATAGCTTGAAGAACCCCATATTTTGCAGGTACACAGTTGTCAAAACGCCAAACGACAAAATTTTTACTAAACAGTAGTCTGAATGCGCAAAACTTTAGAAGAAAATTTGTGGAGCTTGAGTAAGGGGTCTATCTTTTAGTCAGTTTTTCTATTTTCCCCGATTTCGCTTGTTTTTTGCATATTTTAATACAAACACTTATTTTAACGATTTTTAAAACGAAGGTGGGATCTCTTTTTCTTACGGTTGTTGTTGGAAGTGAAACTGGAGGTACGTAGTGTAGGAATCTAAAAAGTTTCACCTTTTTGATTGAGTGATAAACAAATTTGGAAACTAGGAAATCCTAACTAGCACTGTATCATTGGAAAATAAATAGAGAAGGACTGCAATTTGTTGCAATTGTTGCAATTAGAATTCAGACTCTTTTTTGAAATTTTTAAATTTTTAGAAATAGATTTTTAAAGAAATTTTTTTTAAATTGAGAGTTTTAGTTTACTTTAAAGAAATTTTTAAATAGCATTTTTGTGAACATTTAATTTGAAACCGTCTAAGGTCAAGTTTTAAATCTTCAATAATTAGTTTAACCTTCAATGTGTCCCTCATGAATAGTACTAAAAGTCGAAGATGACCGGTTTGCATTTTCGGCATTCATTTTTTACTGTGGGCACCTAAAGAGACAGAACTACTACCACCAATCGATTGAAAATTAATTCCTCTGAGCGGTCCCCGATGCGCCCAGAAAAACCAAGGAGCCGTTAAAGTTGGCAAAAGTACAAATTTTGCTAAAGCTTCATTGCAAAAAATCAACTAATTTATTTTTAGGTGCAAGAGTTGGTTCTGAGACGACATAAACTATACGTTAACTTAATCTGCACAACCTTCCCTACAACCCGGTGAAACGGCTTTGCCGCCGCAATTTACAGGCATCGCCAGAACTTTTTAGAATAAAGCCCTCGAACAGGCGTTGACTGGAAAATTATAAATTTTTCCTTGGCGACGGAAAGCAATAGAAACTCCATCTTTCCAGCTGGCGTGGAAATACTTTTCTAAAATATGGTCAACGTGTTGAAGAAAAACGGAATAAATGCCCGGATTGGCAATCGGTAACTGACCAATAAGTTTTGCAAATACTTGGGCCAAATGGAACGTTCGGGCAATACAGGGTTAAAAAACTAAAAGAAAATTCCAATTTCTTTTTCAGGCCTTTCTAATTTATGTTTGCTTGTCAAATCCTCATATCTGACACAGTGTCCAACTGGGTGTCCTCACCTGCAACAATTGTACCCAAAAGGGACCTAAACTCATCAACAATGGTGCGCAAATAAGTATTCTGACACTTTGTGTGCGTCTTCGTTGTCATGATTAGAGATGCACCGGCGCCTGGCCAGGCAGAGTAGGCCAGGGTGAATTGGTATCGTTCGAACTGACTTTTCATTAGAATTATCAAATAGGCCTCACAGTTTTCAAAATATTTCATCAAATTTGCTGAACCCCAGTTTCAGCGTTGCAAAACATTCCGATTTGGATGTTCTCAAACTTCAAAAAATTAATTGAAAAATTTAAAAGATCTAAATTAAAATGCTGCTCCCTTCAGGTCGCCCTTCGATATAGTCTTTATGAAATGAATGTTGTACTGCTCTGTATTATAATTGGCAAGATTTCTTTGGCGCACGGAAAATCATCACTTTTTAGTTTCCTATGTTTAACACATAAATACCTCCATTTTCAGCTGAAATTACTCTTCAACAGATCCTACTTAAATTTTATGAGTTCGTTGAAATATTACTAGACTACAAAATATGTGAAAATGAGCGAAATCGGAGATGGTCGAAAAATCTGCCAAAACTGGCCTCCCCTTTAAGTGAGTGCAGGGCTAAACGATCCCATTGAATCCCACCAATCCCATATGGGATGAATTTTAAATCCGGTCCCATGGGATCCCATCCCAGATGCCAACACTGCGCTGCAGCTAAAGTTCAGCGCAACTGAGGCATGTTCAAAATCAATGAAATATTCACTTTATTTGTTCACTTACTCACTTGCCCAATTCACATACTTAATTAGAAACGTACACATATTCACACATACACTGATAAACTGTTCGTTCAAAATCATAAAATGTTAACTTTAAATACTTCAAAATTAGCTAAACAAATAAAGTCTCGACGGTCGTTAGATGACTTTAAACTTTTTAAAACTGAGAGCCGTGATTTCGTATTCAATTCAAGTGAATCCAGCATCGGCTGGACTGGAGCTGATTGGGGGAGAGATACCGATACAGCTGATGAAATGAGCAGTCTAGCTGACTAATTTAATATTGATTTGCACACAATGAAGGTCGTAGAATATGCAAATGAGGAACGCTCGTTCCTCTCCTTTTACGTCTGTTTAGTGTTCAGGCGTTTTACGCTGAATAGTAGTTGTGTTTTTCTCTATATAAATTGGGTTACTCATTGTATTGGTATTTCACCAGTGTTTATTATGAGTCGGGACACCACGTCTGATCGTGATGCGAACCCGGACTTATCGAATGAAGTTGTGGGTCACCTGCTCGCAACCGGGAATCAGGACATGATGCCTCCGGGAGAAGGTCCCCAGGCTCCAACGTTTCTGCTGAACACGCGATGGGACCACACTTCCCAGGTTACGGTCCACCCGCTATGCCCATGGCCAATTCTTACCGGCAGTTACGCTCCCCATCCTCTCGTGTTTCCCCCCGTCCAGGGCTTCCCCCAATACACCCAGTTTCCACTACCGGGCTCCCATCCTCTGCCCACAAGCTCGAAACGGCGCCGCACCAATCGCAAGAAGTCACGCACGGCAGCTGACTCTGTGACCAGTTCGTCCTCCTCCAGCAGCTCTTCCTCGTCCGGCTCCTCCTCTGAGTCGGCACCCAAGAAGAGAAGAAAAAAGCTCAGACGCAAACACTCGAAGACGTCCTCCGACCAAGTCACTATCCCCAAATCGCGAGACGTCAAGTTTAAGCAACTGACTCACGAGCACCAGTTCAAGCTTAACGAGTCGGTTCTCTCCCACATTGGTCATGCCCTGGCGGCGCTTTCTAATCGGGACAAGAGCAGGAAATCCCGCCAACGAAATGCCCTGAAGGCGATCACGGAATGTCAGGATATTCTTCAGAATCGTCAGCAAGGCCTATGGATCGCCGACAAATACGGGTGGCAGGTCGTATCCCAAATGGAATCCGGGGCTATAGTCAAGGGCTTCGCTCCAGAAGTCCGCAGCGACCTGGCCAAAGCTGTAAAAATGGTCGGCTTACAACGAGCAGCTTCTCAGGCAGCCGGGCCCTCCTCTGTTCCCTCTACTAGCGGTGGTGGTGGCACCCAGCCCTTTCCGTGGCGGGGGTCCGGGTCCGGTCTCCTTCCCAGACCCCCCGATTGTCCAACCGGGAGAAAATTCATAATGCCATCATTTCCAAGGGGCGCTGCCTCAACTGCGGGATCCTCGGTCATTTGGCCCGGGACTGCTACAAAGCCCGGAGTCGCGATCCCGGAACCACCCAATCCAGTTCCCTCGGCGAGGGCTCTAAAGGATCCGGCCCCATCACTGACTACACTCAGTAAGGAAACCTTGGAAGGTATGTCACTTGCTCAATTCGTAACTTTACATAATGCTCTGTCTACTTTAGGCCAGTATCACGGCAATCTTCGCCGCCATTACGAGTTTTGGAGTAAGCTTGATGCCCCTGAAATGATAAAAACAGTGGTCAGGGAGGGTTACTCAATCCCCCTTGTTGAGCACCCTCCCCCCTTTCATATCGCCAATAATCAATCAGCCCACCAACATGCCAGTTTTGTAGACTCGGAAGTTCAAGACTTGCTCCGTAAAGGCTTAGTCGCCTGTAAGAAGCACCACCCAAAAGGCGTTAATCCACTTTCTGTTGCTGTTCAACCTACCAAATTACGCCTCATTTTAGATTGTTCCTTCTTAAATAATTACGTTGCCCGCTTGCACTTTCACTTTGAGGGTTTAGAAACTGTCCTGCAGTATCTTCAGGTTCCGTCTTACATGGTCAAACTGGATCTAAAATCCGGCTACCACCACGTTTAAATTCACCCTGACTCACAAGAATTTCTGGGTTTTGAATGGAGGGGGAAGTTCATGGTCTACACAGTGCTCCCTTTCGGAATCAGCACCGCTCCCTACCTATTTACTAAGTTACTCCGCCCTCTTTTGAAACGCTTCCGCAAAGCAGGCTTGCTTGTTGTGATTTATATAGATGATATCATCGTGTTAGCTCCTACCGCCGCTTTACTAACCGCTCAAGCACTCTATGTTTTGCGTGAGTTAACGGCGGCAGGTTTCGTAGTCAACATGCAAAATACCAACCCTCCCAACGTCTTGAGTTTCTCGGTTTTGTTCTTGACTCTGCTGCTCTTTCAGTTTCTATTCCGCCAAAAAAAATAAATTCCCTTTTGGAGCTACTTCAAACTCTAAACGCGACCAAACCCGCTAGTGCCAGATTTCTTCTAAAGGTAGCCGGTCATGTTCAAGCCTGCAAAATTGTACTTCAGGATTTGGCAAATTTACACACTCGTAAGCATGTTATGCGACCTGTCATTGTGTGCAAATTGTTTATTTTCGAATAAAATGAGTAAATAATATACAGCTTTCGCAGTTTCAGGAGCACACTTTGCTTAAAGAATTAAAGTATCTATTTTCAGCAGTGACAGTTTCGCCGCAATTCCAACTTTAGCCAACTGACGGTTCTTACATGTTTTGGGTGTGTCGAAGACCCTTCAGTTATGATTATTAAAATATGAGGAATTAATTCTATATCGATTGGTTGTAGTGCCATCTTTGTACATAGGCGCTGCCAGTCGGAAACGGCAGTCGAAAATGTAAAACCTGTCGTTTTCAACTCTTGACTCCAAGAAATTCAGGTCACGAAAGGGTTAAGCAGAACAAATTTAATACTATTGAATTTTATTTATTCTGACTTCAATTTTTACTATCTTTATATTAAAAATTTAAATAAAGTTAAAATTATATATATCCAATCGGTGATTTCCAATACATGGTCTATTTTATGTATGGTTAAAGTGTTTGGTTTAACTAATCTCAATCAATAAAATGGCTTTTAAAGCTTTATATTAGATCAAAAAGCAAGCCCCTCAAAGGAAACTGGGAACACTAAAAAGAGTTTACAAAGTGGGGATGACAGGAAAAAGAGGTTACTAACTGCGAATGACTAATGAAATACAAAATTTTAAGTCGATTTAAATCGAAGTCTTGTATGGTTGAACTGATAAGGTCGGGAAAACCCGGAGTTGACCAAGTGGGGATACTACTATAGGTATAAGTACTGGATTGTTCTAATCAGTCTGAGCTTATTGGTTGTTAATGAGTTTAACGGTCTAATAAGGTTGTTACTACAATTACGAAATTAAATGAACTGTTGTACATACGAATAATGGGAAGGATATTTCGTAAGAACGATTGCTGACGGAATTGTAATTAGGATCGGCAGTCCTAAAACGAAACCGGCATAACAATTTCAAGGTCATATCTAATGTTCCTGTTACAGATTGTTTCATTTAACAATATTAAGGCTAAATTGTGTGAAAGCCGATTTGATAAGATCATAAGATCAACAGAACATGAGAGTTATACATCTAATCCATAAATTCTGAGTTAGAATTGCTAAGAACTAGTTCTAAGGACAGTAAACGAAATTAGGAGGGAGCATTGGACATTTACAAAATATCTTCCAATAAAGGCGTAGACAAGCAGTCAAGGTTTAAATCAAATTATAACTGGTCGGCCCGCGGAGGTCAACCATTTTTATTTGGAGCCAGACAGTATAAACGTTTAGCTCGCGACAGAGCCCAGTTTTCATTTATATGACGTTTTCTGATTTCTTTGGGCCTAGTAAAGTAGAGTTAAAAATAACTGTTTTTAACTCGCTTTAACTGCACTCAAGCTTGAGTTTCCTCTTTAAACTATTTCATGAAAAGGATTGAGTTAATTTTAACTGTACTCACACTTTCTTGAAAAGGCTCTTTGACACCCTACGCTGTCGCGTTCTGGATTTTAAAGTTTATTCCAAATCTTCAGCACATACACACCTCAAACCCAAAACAGACTGGTAAATCCCTTTTGGTATTGTTTTTTCGATTTTGTACTCTCTCAAATAAAATCTCTTGAAACGTTAACGAACCAGGACAGTAGTATAGGGCCGCCGTTTCGTGCCCCAATCCCAATCCCAAAACACCCAGATTCTACCCTTACCAATCAAATACCTTCACAACACCCAGTTGGGCTCCCAGTAAATACCCTTAACAACCACACACCTTCACAACACCCTGTTTATACCCCCAGTACTTCCTGTCATACCTCCAGTTTACACACTAAGTACTCCTTATACCCCCTGTCCCCCAGCAACCCCTGTACTTCCTGTGGAACATCCTGTTTATACCCCCAGTACATCCTGCGTACTCCTAGAATTACACCCAGTTCCTACCCTTACCAACCACACACCTTGACAACACCCAGTATATACTCCAGTACTCCCAGTTCCAAAAGCAATCACACCTCTCCAAGCTTCCTCATGACCGTCCCTCTGCATTCTTCCCCCGGGGCTTGGGACCCGGCGTCGGCCCATCACCGGTTTTTTTGGGTTTTTTATTTTTCGTTTTTTTCTTCTTTCTAATTCTGATTATTTTTGGATTTTTAGCGTTTCTATACAGCATATCTTTATACACATATAGCCCTTAAGAGGGCTGCTGGAATAGTTTACCCTTGATGAACTCCTGGGAGTATGTTATGATCGGAGAGGGAGTCGCATCTCCATGAAAAAATTCTGCATATTCTAGTTCACCCACAACAAGTATTGTCCTTACCACTTCTCCCTCAACAACCCTTTCATTTTTAACTACCAATAAAGGATAACCAAGAATGCCACCGAATTCCGCTATAGGAGCATACGCAGCTTGTTTGGCTTCATCGTATGAACTGTAACATTCAAGATGTCGTCCCACTGTAACTCCACCAGCAGTCAGCACCACATAACTCCAGAAGTAGCTCTCTGCCATTTTGTGTCAACGTTTATCACTGTCTGAAAATTGCCGTGATGCTTACTTTATATCGTACTGTTTATACCGTTCGTGCTTTTATTAATTTGGTTTGCTTTTACTGACTGCATTCACTTTTTAACTACGCTAAAACATCCGCTTCCGGAATCTCGGTATTTTTGTGTCATGAACGGATTCTATCTCAGTACGACAAACAGGAGAAGTGTAATTTCTCAAATTCCAAGATACAATACTAAACTCATGAAATGTGTGATTACAAACCAGCTTGCGGCATACTCGGTGACTGTCAAAATCCTCTTGACAAATTGTGCAGTTTGACGTTGGCTTTATGAAACAAAACGTTTGGTATTCCGGCATGTCAGTTACAATTTGAATTAACCCTACACCTGGATATAAACTTGTTCGGCAAAGTACTATCCGTATTCTTCCGAATCGTCGATAACAAGGTTTACAGTAGAATATTGGCCCAACGAGAGGAAATGTTGCATCTATATTTTCGTGAAAATAACTGTTAACTATTTTTTCCAAGGTCGAGTCACATAATTTGCAACGAGGAGTAGTAGAAAATGGAACAATTGTCGATTCCATGCTTAGTCTGATTATTTTTTATGCAATCCGCTATTTTGATGTAAAGCCTTGTGATTACTTGTTTTTATGTATTCGGCGTTTTTATGTCTTGAGTTTTTTATTAATTCATACCCATTTTATTTCAGATCTCTCTGCTAGAATTATCTCCACCCCTCTGCGATTTTACCAGTTTACCGGAAGGACTTGGGATCCTTCTGGGCTTTCGCCCACGCCGCATTCATGGTTTTTAGTTTTTTAATTTTTTTGTGGTTTTTTTGTTTTTATGATTTTTTGTGGTTTCATATCTTTATATTTTTTTGTCCCTAGTATATACATTATATAAAGGTGGTT
Source organism: Trissonchulus latispiculum (assembly GCA_030248195.1). Taxonomy (NCBI): domain Eukaryota; kingdom Metazoa; phylum Nematoda; class Enoplea; order Enoplida; family Ironidae; genus Trissonchulus; species Trissonchulus latispiculum. The sequence goes on along the minus strand of JASAND010021212.1, from coordinate 29,868 downwards.
TTTACCCCTTTTCCTTGTGGAGCCCTTAGGAGAACTGTTGGGATATAGACGCGTAGAACGTCGTAGTAATGACTGAAGCATATTTCTGCCCAGTCGATATTGAGAGAGTACCAACAAGGCTCAGTTCCGAGAACGGTTAGATTAAGTTTTTGGTGGAAGGATTTCCGGAGTTGTTCGATCATCGCTTTGTCAAGGCATAGAGAATTTGGGGAAACAAGCGCGCTGACGATGACCGCGAGTGTGGTTGCAGCAAGGAAGATGGAGCAGATAACAACGAGTCCTTTACCAAACCCCATCAGTGGCGTGTGTCCCATTATTTCGTACCTAAGACTTATCAACGTTAGACTCTGCCCTGTCATTTACGAACATTCCTCAAAAATTATCTACAAAACCCTTCACGATTTCGTCGTTTTTAGAAGGTCGCTCTCTAAGAAAGGAGATTATATCTTCGAAGGAAAACCCACAGTCACGGTGGTAGAGGAAGTAGATGCAGTACTCCCCGCAGACGAAAGTGGTGTAATCTTGTAAGCGAATGGGATTATGTTTTTGTAACCGCCCCCAAAATACTTTTCAAACTCTTTAAGCGGTGGTCGGCCGTAGCTATCAAAGTACTCGGCGTATTCATCTAGGTATACCGCCACCCAGTGCTGTCCAGGAAGTTGGCAGGGGTCTGTGTTGGCTACAAAGCAGAATGTGTCGAGCGGCGTCTCAGGAAGATGGTCAATGGGATCGACTCTAACGAAAGTTTTAACGAGAGGCCCTAACGTGTTTTCAATTTCTAGTGTCTTCATATGGCGTAATCAAAGAAAGGTGTACGGTTGTAATCGATGGAGATAAGGTTGTCAAATTCCCCGTATATAATGATTTCAACCCCCTGAGGATAGCTCGTAGCACTCAACGCCTTACTCAGTTCCATTCGAAGAGAGACGTCTCCCTCCCGAATTAACTGCATGGCGCCGGTGTCGGTGTTATATGGGGTGAGGTCAAAGGCGAAGAAAGCGTTACCATATATATGTGTTAAAGGTCTGTTAAATGCCTCAGACTTGACTAGCCCAATAATCACTTTTCTAGGAAGTTGACCGGCGAATATGGAGTTTTCGACAATGGTTTGTACGCCTGCGATCAGATGTCGAGCTACCACCTTTGTTCGTCGGATGGGGTACTTTGCAGTGTTTCCCTGGGAGAGAATATTTTCAATGGCTAGGGACACAGAGTTTTGGCACTTAACCTTGCTTACGTACCAGCGCATGTCCTCAACCTTGACTTTACTGCTTCCCTGAAAACTGAGACAGAACTCGTCTGGGTTTCGGTGCAGCTCAATGGTCAGTTGACAGTAGCTTAGGAGGTATTTTTCTTGTCTGAATAGACCGCAGTGGATTGGTGCCATGAACTCAGTGGATTTTGCAGCAACCCATGTGTTTACCCATGTACCGGAGTCGAACTCATAACCGGCAGCCTGTAGATGACCTTCTTTTGCATTCCGAGAGAAATTCAGCATAGTTTCAATGTAGGCATGGTATGCGTAGTGGGGACCCGAATTGTAGATTTCCTTGTCTGAAAGTTTGACTATACATCGCTGGAAGAAGGTTTTGCCGAAAAGGTTAATGGGAATCCCTGCATCCCCGTCAACTTTAGCCCTGATACACAGGTAGTTTTTGTTTAGGTCAAGCATGTACGAGTCTTTGGGAACAGTAAATCTGTAAGGTCCTGAGTCAGTTATCAGATTTTGAGGACCGATTTCCGCCCAGTACCCGTGCTCTACAGCCACTTCGGTAGGCGGGACGGTGAAAAGGTCCAGCTCCGACTTAAAGCCAGGAAGAAATCGTGAATATACCTGTTTGGTAACGCTGGCGCTCAGCTAAGTGAATATGTCTACTTGTTGTTTCGCTGGTCTGCCTCTTTCCTTTACTCCTTTTATGTTGTTCGATCTAGGTCTTTGGCCAATGCCTTCTCCTTGTTGGATATGTTCACAAGCAGCCGTTAATGTCTCACCAAGAAACTGTTTACCTCTCCGTTTCGCAGCTGCTTTTATGTCGTCACCTTGGGTTACGTCTGACGCTAGGGCTAGTGCGTTCTTAGCTTGAATTTTGCCTGCAGATAGACCTACCCGTTTGAGAATTGGAAGTGCGGCTCTAAATAGTCCCCGGAATGCCTGTCCCTGCTCCTCGTTGTTACGGAAGCCCCGCATATGCTGGAGGCGCCCCACCTGTTTGAAGTAGGGTTAACTCCCAAGTGTCTTGAGTCTCTGGTATGTATTGGCAGCGCATTATCGTCGCCTTCTGAAGTGAAGCTTGACGTAAACGTTTCCGAATGCAAATTGTACAGGCCTTCCCGAGTCATCGTTTATATTGATTTCCACCATATCGAAGTCTTTGTGGAGGACGGGGACGTAATGTGGATTGTGATACTCATTATTAACCACAGCTCCGTGACTTTCCTATGTTGTGACGACCCGAAGGAGAGGGACCATTTCCTATAACTTGAGGAGCCACCTGGTCGCATTGAACGAAGAGAGAATAGAAGCCCAGTCGAAGATCAGGTTCGGAGTCGGCAACGAAAACTATTTTGTCATCTGCGGGATCACCGTCCTTTTGCATGGGATCAGGATAGTAGCCTAACATCATCCATAGATTCTTGCTTAACTTAACGGTGTTGGGGAAGGTCTTTGGAATCGAAAACATTACTCTGTGCCTGTATCCGTCGAATCTAAATTTAATTGGTGCTCTCTCACCTGTAACTGGGTGTTCCGTGTTGAGAATAGTGAAATTGATTGCGTCACATAAGTCGTCCACTGGATCGTAGTGTCGTTTGGGAAGGAGTTTAACCATTGAGGTCTTATCAGGAAACTTAAAGGACACGGCAGAGTTAGCTGCAGAAAGATTGCCCCAGGTCACCGGGTACATCATTTCCATCAGGGCAACTGCCCACTCACCCTTAGTTTTATTCTATGAGGGAGCTTAACCCTGTAGTCATTTAGCGAGTTGGTATCGAAGTCCCCCGTGTTACTGGGGAGGAACATATAGAAATCCGTCATCTTCAGATATCCAACTATTAAACTTCTCTGGATAACCTAGCCACTTGACAAAGTATTCCTTCTTCCTATCCCGTTTCTGAGTTTTTATTACCTTTTCGACAAAGTAGGAGTCTGGCTTATCTACTTTTTGTAACTCTTCGGGATAGAATATGCCCTGTATTGGTTCTTCGGCAAGGCCTTCTAGCTCGTACATTCCGCTTGGGTGAACCGACCTAATCTTAAAAAGCTCTTCTGACCAATTTGGAAGATAGCCTTTCTAAAACCTTCCTTTAATCTTACTTATTCGAACAATATCGCCTACCTCGAAGTGCTTGCCTAGTCTGTTGCTTTTCCCCAGGAATATCTCCCTCACTTTCCTCTCATTCTCACGCTTCGATGCCTCAGTTGGTGTCATTTTAATTGTACGGTGTTTTGAATTGTTGTAACCACCTGCGAAACTCTGAAGAACGTCTAGGTACCTATAGTTCCTTGTTCGCGTAAAGTACTTCCATATTTTTGTCTTCAGTGTTCTGTTAAAACGCTCAACGATACTACATTTTATGTCGGGGTTATTACAGGTGTAGTAGCGTACGCCCCTTGACTTTAACATGCTTTGAAACTTTTTATTCTGAAACTCTTTCCCTCGGTCACTTAATACCTTCCGAGGTTTTCGTCCTTGAGCTAGAATATTCTCAAATGCCGCAGTGATATCCGCCCCTGACCTGCTTTTTACAGGTTCTACCCAGGCGTACTTGCTGAAGCCATCTATACAAGTGAGTAGAAAGTGGTAGTTGTCATTTTGATCAGCTAGGTTTGCCATGTCTGCCAGGTCAATGTGCCATTGTTCATCGATATCGTGGAATACATATCTAAGGTGGGGATAGTTTCGCTTTATTGGTTTGTGGACAGAGTAGGTATACTGCTTGTTGAGCCAATCCTTTACCTGTCTTTGAGGAATACCTGCTGCTTTTACTAATTCGTTTATTCCAGCAAATGCCGAGGGTTTGGTGGGATCATAGTACAATTTGCTTAGAAGGTCTTCCATTTTAATTCTGCTAGTGCTTTACTGAAATTTAGACGTTTCGGTTCGCCTTGTTTGTTGTTTGTTGTTTTAGGTTTTCGCTTAGTTCTGACTCCTCCCATTCCAAATTGGAATCTCTGCCTTACCTTTCGAATGCGCTCTACAGTGTCTGTTATCGAAGGGGTGCCTTTTATTGCTTCCCACCGCTGTCGATTGCCGATAAATTCCCGGGGGACGCTACTTTCTCTCAGAGCCTCAGCGAACAATTCCCAACCCTCAGCCGGAGAGACAGTTTTACGGTTGCGCACAAAGTCGTGGATTAGGTCGAAAATTCTAGAACCAGGCTCGGATTTACCCTTATATTCTATTTCCCCTTTCTTGTTTACTTTAAAGTCAGGAATAGATTGGACAAAGTCAGTAAGGTTTTTCCCTTTACTTTGAACAGTTATAGGCAGTGTGGAGACAATGCCTGGAACTTCGACGGGCTGTTCAGTCGCCCTAACGTCAACTTTGTACGGCTGCTCCTTTAAGAATCGCCTTCTGTAACTGGCCTGTTGGTACTTTTAAACTTTGATATCTGCAGACTCTTTGCTTTTTAGCTTGTCCACGACCTCTTTTTCTAAAACTTCCTGGTGTTGATAAACTCTTCCGGCTTAACTAAGATAGAATACTCCATTATTTTATAAAGCTACTTGCAATACCACTGACTATTCCAATTAGAGAGCAGGACGAAAGCCACCGTTTTGAACAATAATTTGCTTCTTATCCTTAAGTTTTATTTTCTTGTCCCGGAGAGCTCGCAGTGTGTTTACGTGTTTACGCAACGCCCTTTTGTCTGCTTTTGACAGTTCAACGTTCCCAGAAAGTACGTTCTCAATACAGTCTAGGATTGTTTTATTTAGACCAAGATCACTAGTTTCAATGACAGCTTCTCTGACCATCTTCTTGCAGTTACAAAGATGTATGAGACAGGGAAGATTGCTTTCGAATCGCTTTGCCATTTCGCGTTTTTATTGACTTGAAGACAGCTACTTGAAGACTTGTATCAGCTTCGATTATCGTCTTTATTGATTCGGCGTTTTTATTGATTCGGCGTAACAACTACTTGACTATGATTTCTTCACCGCTTTTATTGATTTTGGTAGGTAGACTCCTGTCCGGTCGAAAATATCCGTTCTAAATCGGTATTCCTCTGGAGTTTCCTGGTCAAGATCATTAAGGAGATATCCATGGGGACGTGAGGTTGCGTGATTGAAAGATTCCATAATGTAAGTAGTGTTAGTCGGGAACATTTGTCGGGTGAGGTTCATTGCTGTTAACTTGTCTGCTGGGATTTTATCAACACAATGTATTGGCAATTTATCCGGTTAGTTTATCATAAAATAGGTCCTGGGTGATGTGAATGACGCTGCAAGACCAGTGATGGCATCCTCGAGTGAAAAGTCGAACCAGTTTAAAATCCTTTTTTACTTCATTCATTAGATCGTCAAGAATTAGTAAAATTGGTTTTGTGTTTCCCTTAAGTTGCCTCAGGTCCGGTAAGCCCTCTACAAACTCCGCGTCTATTTTTTCGTACGCCGACTGCCACTCTGTAAAACACCAAATCACTCGTTTCGGGGAGGTCGTATCAATCTGTGGGCGTGTTCAACTAGTTTTGACACGAATGTTGTCTTCCCTGCTTTAGTCGGGGCAGAGACCATGCAGGTAAAGGGGTGCTTGAAGTAGAGAAAGTTACAAGGAATACAAGTCATCGAGATCGGTTTTTGTAAGAAATATGGGACCGAGGTAAGCGCTGTCAATGTTTTTATTAATGTCGAGGCAAATCTGGAAGTTGTACACCTCTGCAATGAAAGGACAATGCTCAGCAGTAGCCATCACACATGTTCCAATAGAGCAGTCGTAGTATAGGTCGAGAATTGCATTAAACTGACTGGGTGTGTAGTGAACCTGATGGGAGATATGGCGATTACAGTATCCCCTTTGCTTTGAAATGAGTATCGTTCCGTCTGTCTGGTAGTCTGTGTTAAGCGGTTCTTCGCAACTTCTCGTCAGAAGCCAAATATTCAAGGAAATACTGACAATTAAAGCTAAGGCAATGCAGACAACAATTTTAGTATCCAGCATGTTCCATTCGCTCGTTCGTTGTAAATAAATGAGCGGGACATGTTTATACGTGCCATTGGTTAATATACTGGAAGGATGCACAAAGATTAGTGGCCGTACGGCTGGGAGTGATGACTGGCGCAGGCTTTTTGTGAAGAGAACTGGAAGTATATATATTTATATATATATATATATATATTTATATATATATGTATATGCATATATACTAGGTGTACGACTGGGTGTTTGTGTGGGTGTAGAGGATGTATGACAACAACTAATAGTGTGACTGGGTGTATGACTGGTAGTATGATTGTATGTGTGGGCGTACTAGTAGTGTGCTAGAAGTACTTGAGGTAGGGTTTAAAAAAGTATATAAAGGTGTAAATTTCGATATCGCGTCAGTCTGACTTGATCTGTCGTCGCAAGCGGTCAGTTCCAAAGGTGCTCTATCTCTCTTACGCTATTACATCTTGTAAAGTTCTATCTTGTGAAGTTACACCAGGTATATACTAGAAGATTATTGAAATACTCGAAGTCTTATCTAGCAGTTTCTTGAAGTACTAGAAGTGTTTAACAGGCAGTATACCAGGAAGGCAGGAAGTACTAGAGGTACTAGCAGTATACTAGGAGTGCTAGGAGTACAGGAGGTACTGGCACAATAGGGTCCGAAAAAGTATATAAAGAGTGAAAATTTCGATATCGCGTCAGTCTGACTTGATCTGTCGTCGCGAACGGTCGGTTTTTGAAAGCTCTCTCTCGACAAGTACATAAAAGCGCAAATTATCTTAAAGTTAATAAAAGCAGTTTTGAAAAGTACATATAAACGTGAATTATCTTGATAGTTTCTGAAAGTGAGACAAGCTAAGTTAATACAAGCAGTTTTGAAAAGTGTATAATAGCGAGAATGTTAATAAAAGCGAGGAAGTTAATATAAGTTCAAAGTTAATACAAGCAGTTCTTAGAGGACATATAAACGATTAAAATAATATATACACGAGGTTCATTAAAGGGGAGGTATATAAAAACGCAAAGTACATAAAAATAAGAATACTTATAAACGGAAGTTCATATAAACGGCAAAGTTAATAAAAGCGCAAATTTATAGTCTGGAAACTTTTACTGTAAGAATCATGTCTGCGATTTCTAAACTTAATGCTGCAATATCCACATTTCAAATGAAGGCGATCTAGGAAAAATTTACTATGAGTTGGACCGGGGAGACATTTTAGAGTAGGTTAGGCAACAACGCGCTAATACAAAGTGGACTGTACACCAAATTACAATTATCTGATTCTATATTAATAAGTTGATTTCGTACGCAATGGGCGAAGCCAGGTATCTACCCTATTACGTGAAAAATAACCGAGGTCTAAATGCATTTGTTACCAATAAAAATGCTGGGAAGCCCTACCAAGATGAAAAGTGTTTCTTTAGATGTTTAACGCTGGCATCGGGATCGAAAATTACCTGTTTAGAGGAAAAAACAAATGAGCTAATTGAGCAGTGGGTACAACCTGGGGAAGAACTTAATGGGGTTTGCCTTGAGGACTTAGACGATCTTGAGGAAATGTTTGATATTGCAATTACAGTTTACGAACTTGGTCCCACAGTTGAAGAAGCCGATGAGGAACCCCAGGACCTGAATGAACTCGTCATTCGGAACCACGAAAGAGATCAAGAAATCACAGAAATTGCAGCCTAACTTATTCGAAGACCCCTGGAAAAGAAATCCAGGAAAATGGCCCCAAATATTTACGAAAATCACTTCTCTTTTATCAAAAATCTCAACAAGTTCACGCTTACCTGGAAATGCTCAAATTGCGATAAACTATTTCATAAACATGGTAACTTTACGAGACACTCCAAAAGTTGCGAGGTGGGTATCATGCACATCTTTCCTGGGGGAGGAGTTGGGCCTACGAAATCTATCCTGCAAAAAATAAGCGAGCTAGGAATCCCCGTGCCTGAATGGTACTACCCGTTTAGAATAGCGTACGATTTTGAGTGCATGTTTAAGCCCACTGATAAGAAAAGCGGACCCAAATTGATTTGCGAAAAAGAATTAATCCCTGGTTCAGTTTCTATTGCATCCAATGTCCCTGGTTATGAAACTCCAAATTGCCTAATTGCGACTGGAGATCCCTACGATCTGGTTGTCCGAATGAAGGATTACATGGAGGAAATGGCCGACAAAGCGTACGAACTTCTTAGGGAAATGTACGAGCCCATCCTTTCCGGTCTAGCAGAACACGAAAAACTTCTAGCCGAATTCGGAACCTGGTTAAAGGAAGTTCCAACTCTAGGATTCAATTCAGCAAAATTCGATATGAACCTTATAAAGTCTTGTCTGATTACAAATTTAATCCTAAATGGCCAAGAAACGAAGTATGTGGTAAAAAAGAATAACAACTACATGGCCCTCTCTGCCCCCAAATTGTACTTCCTAGATATCACAAACTACTTTGCCGCTGGGACATCCTACAAAAAGTGGCTTAAAGGTTTCAAAATTGAGGATCAAAAGGGTGCCTTCCCTTACGAGCTTTCACTTCCCTCGAGTTCTTTGACAAAGGATTCCCTCATCGAGACCTCTACTACTCAACCTTGAAACAACAGGAAATTTCTGATGAGGACTTCAAAGCAGTAGTTGCAGCCTGGAGGAAAAATAAATTTAAAACTGTAAGGGATCTCCTAATATGGTACAATAATTTGAATGTAGGGCCCTTCCTTCAAGCAACGGAGAAAATGGTAGAATTCTGGAAGACGATGGGAAATGACATGTTTAAAAGTGGAGCTATCTCTCTTCCTGGGCTGGCTTATAAACATATGATGAATAAAATACCTAAACATACGATCCTTCCCCTCTTCAGTAGATTCACCCAAAATTGGCATAAACTCATTAAGGATAACATAGTCGGTGGTTCGTTCACAGATACCACGAAGCCGGGGTAACCGAAATGACGAATGGGTTCAAAGTTGCACAAATTTTCGGATTCGACGCCAACGCCCTATATCTCTGGTGCACAATGCAGGATATGCCTACTGGTCCTGTACGCCGAATGGAAACCCACAGAAGATGAGAAATTCAAAAAATGGCTACAAAAAGTGCGCAAGGAGGCTATGTGGCTGGAGTATATGGCAGAGGTACTGGGAGTTAGAGTTGAGCACGGTTACAATGGGGGCCAAAAAGAGCAGGAAAATCCAAAGTTGATGGGTAGGTGCAGGAGAAGAATCTTGTCCTACAATTCCACGGGTGCTATTTCCACGGTCATGGCTGAGAGTTGGATAGGAACCAGGACCCTGAGGATCGGACTAAGATAAGGGAAAAAACTGAGCGTGTGTCCCAGGCAATTAAAGATGGGGGTTTTGATCTTCTGGAAAAGTGGGAGTGTGAGTTCGATAAAGACTTAAAAGATTCTCAGGATATGCAAGAGTTTATGGAGGAACACTTCAATCTCCCCAAGAAACGATCTATTTTGACTTTCGCACAGCTGGTTACTCAAATTCAGGCCAATTGGCTCTTTGGTCTAGTTCAGGTGGACATTGAAGTTTCTGAGGATAAAAAGGAATACTTCGCAGAGATGACTCCTATTTTCAAAAATGTAGAAATCAGATTGGAAAATATTGGAGATTACATTAAAACGTTTTGCGACTTGAATGAGTTAATGGCGCAGCCTAGAATGGGTCTAATTGGAAGCTACTTTGGGAAGAAAATTCTCTGCTACACCTCTAATTAAGTGGTATCTCAAACACGGACTCAAAATTACAAAAATTCACCAAGCAATTGACTTCAAACCTAAGGCATGTTTTAAAGAACTGGGAAATGAGGTAACTTACCTTCGATCTGCAGCCGATTCCGATCCCGATTTGGCACTGAAGGGTGAAATGTTTAAACTTCTAGGAAATTCTTACTACGGTCGGACAATTACAAATTTAGGAAAGCACCAGGATGTCAAATACTGTCAAAGATCAGGAGCCAGCAGGGAAGTAAATGGGTGGAGATTTAGAAGATTTAGAAGAAAGACGAATAAAGTCTCCCACAAAGGAGTAAGCTAAGCCCTAAAACCTACACCCCCGAAGATTTTAAAAATGTTTTAGAAACGTGGAATACAATGTCTGGAGAAAACAGAGGATTTAGAAGCATAGACAATAAAATAATACAATACTTTCAAACTAAAGATGCCCTTCCCTACCTCTACCCTATAAGGAAAGTGTTGGCAGATGGAGTGAGTACGGCTCCATTGAATATATGATTGTAGTACTTGTTTTATCCCAACAGCCCTCTTAAGGACTAAATGTATATGCTTTATGTAGATATGCTGTATAGAAACGCTAAAAACAAAAAAATCAGAATCAGAAAAAAGAAAAAACCACAAGAAACCGGTAATCGGCCGAAGCCGGGTCCCAAGCCCCGGGGGAAGAATGCAGAGGGACGGTGATGAGGAAGCTTGGAGAGATGTGAATGCTTTTGGAACTGGGAGTACTGGGGGTATATACTGGGTGTTGTCAAGGTGTGTGGTTGGTAAGGGTAGGAAGTAGGAACTGGGTGTAATACGAGGAGTATGGCATGAAGTACTGGGGTATAAACAGGATGTTAGACAGGAAGTACAGGGTTACTGGGGGGCAGGGGTATAAGGAGTACTGGGTATGTAAACTGGAGGTATGACAGAAAGTACTGGGGGTATAAACAGGGTGTTGTGAAGGAGTGTGGTTGGTAAGGGTATTTACTGGGAGCCAAGCAAGGGGTGACTACTGGGTGTTGTGAGGGTATTTGATTGGTAAGGGTAGAAACTGGGCGATTTGGGACTGGGATTGCGGCTCTAAAAGCTCGCCCTATACTACTCAGGACAGTATTATGCATTTCTTGAAATTATGGCATTTGCCACTCTCATCGTAGAATAATTTATTTTAGGATATCAAAAGCTTTGTCCATGCTCTTTTGCTGAAATGAATACGGTTATTCCTGCTGCGCCTCGGCGCAGCATGTCTACTATAATCGGTTTTAAAAGAATTTAAACATGTCGCCAATGACTTTTATAGTCTTCTTCATAGCAAAAGTTTTGTCAAAGCGTCATTTTGCAGAAATGATCTTAAGGTGGTGATTGTTCTTGGAGACATCAACTTTGAAGCATTATTACTCATACATTCCTTGGAGTTAAGAACCCATTTTTATATCAAACTGCAGCTTAACAGTTTGCCGTTCCAAGGAATGCAGTGAAACTAACTTTAATTTTTGGGAAATTATTTTACTGCATTTTCGAAGTATTTTGGTTTTCCAGTTTTTTTGTAGACTAATGTTAATTTTATCATGAGGCATCGGCCACATTATTTGATTCCACTATCAAATAGCAGGGGACCCTTTTTTAATTATCACGAAATCGCTCTTTGTTATAAAGAAATTCGCTAAAATGCATGCGCAACCTGCATTGTGCCTACCTTCGCCAGCTTTGGCAAGCGACCATATTAGCTAGAAATCAGCAATCAGGGCAACTAATTTTTTGTAGGGTATTTTTGTGTAAAACACGTCTACTAAGTGGCAACCCAGCAGCTTGCATAATAAATGCTCCATTCGCTGGAAAAATTTGGTCATGTTTATGCAAAAACTACATTTTTATGATACCATCGTACCGGATAGCAGTTGGAAGTTGATAATGCCACGGATAATTGGCCTCAACGAGGCCTTCAAATCGACACCTTTAGTTTAATTTTACGGCTTGCGTAGCTGAAGTAGTAATGCATTATTTGATTTCTGCAGAAGTGACAAGTTTTTCAAAACAAGAAAATTGGTGATACCTCACAATACAGAAGAGCTAGAAAGTTGCTTTAAAAAACAAAAATGTAGGGATCAACGAGATCTTTCGAATGAGTATAGTATTTGAATTTTTGAATCGGGATTGCGCCGAGGGTGTTAGAACGGCAAATGAAGTTATTTTTGAAAGTTTCATCAAATTTCATCTTAATTTGAGCCGTAAACCAACAATATGTGCCAGGAAAGAATCACCACCTTAAACGATACAGTACACCCCAAAATACAAGCTCATCTCTTGCACTCGCTTAGGATATTATATAACAACAGAATCTACACAATCATTGCTACCGTGCAAGTTGACAGCGATGTGATTTGACTGAGATACATGTCCTAAAATGATGTTTATATACTCGCAGCAGGCCTATGTTTACCGTAAATATGCGCAAAATAGGTATATTTTACACAAACCTCTTGCTTGTTTTTGAAACTACTTTGGGATGTCGTCCAAATTAAGGGATCAACAGAATTTTAACCTAACCTGCTCCTAAAGCTAAGGTTAGTTTTCTTGAGAGCAGTGAGTCGTTTGATACAATTCCAGTTAGAACACTGTAGACATGAAGTGATTCTAGGACCATGAATAGGAAAACCGTCTGAGTCCAATACTGTATTGTTAATGCTATGATGCTACATGTTTTCTGCAAAAAACAAGTGTCAGGTGTTCCACGCCTGCTAAAAATTGGTTTATGCCATTACCTCAAGTGCAGCATAATTCACGAAGCACGAAATTCAGCACTACTTGGAATGATCTGCAAAACTTTTCATTTTTGGAGAGAATCGAAGAAAATGAATTGAAAAAGTTTCGCAGCTATGCTTTGCTAAAAAGGATACATTTTCACTGTTTCGGCATGAGGATAAAGCCGAATTGACCTACATGCTCAGAACTTAAGCTCAAACTACTATATACACACAATGAGATTTTTTAAAAGTCACTGAAACCTGTATTGCAACTAACCAAATTCGATTCCAAAATGTTTTCGAGTCCCAGTTTTAACATTTGCATATCTCAGACGAAGGATTGACCCATATCCATAATATTTAAATAAATTAACTTCACTACGTTTGGACAGTTTAACAATCAAATTAGAAAATGTAGGTGAGATGTTTCATGAAACCTACCCAAGACCATCGGTTCTCAACCATTAATAAGATAAAAATATGACATATAAGCAAGGTTATTTCTTCGCAAAGATGAACAAAGCCTTCATAGTATTCAGCATTTCTGAAACTAAAACGACGATGAACCAAGCAAGCAAATGCTGCAGCTTGTCTAAGTATGGGTACCCAGGTTGAATGCCTTTCAGATGGAGTTCCCGCAGCACTGGAGTTACAGCCGTGGATGTAACGAACGTTCTGACATTGCATTAGATCACCTCCTGCGATTTCTTTAGCAGTTATTTACTGTTAGCATTCCTTTTTTCCTCAAAAAGCATAGATTCTGTCTGAGTGCAAACTGTGGTGATGTAGTTTAAAGAAATGTGCCTGCAAGCAGAGACGCAGCTTTATCGCGTCTGGTGCATTACTTCTTCTTTCTCATTTACTTCTGTATTTCTTTGAACAGTTTTACGGGACATATGTTTTAAGACAAAGGAAACGTGCATGGCCACGAACTTACCTTGTAATAATTTGGCAGAAAGCGGTCGCAGCAAGAATAATTATAATCCACAAGCAACCAATTGTTTTCATGGTTATGATAACATATTTTTCAACCTTTGAGTGATGCGGATCTGCTGGTCTCTAAAATGCAGAGGCGGCTAAACAATATAACGGTTAAAACAGCAGTCAGAACCTAATATTGAGTTAAAGCAGTTTACGCAAATATTCTCTAATGCAATTATAAGAGTGGCAAAAATTAATTACTAGTTTGGATCGATCCAGTTTGCATCCCACTCCAATTTCAGGAAAATTATTGTCTGGTTCATCGTGAAATAGATATCGCTCTAAAAATGATGCATGGTCCTCCCACAAATCGAGTGCTGGCTTAGCAGCTGCTGAGAATTGCGCAGCAAAATCAGGGTGTATAGGGGGTAGTCGTAATCCATCCAAATATTTAATAGTGCCTCTGTAATATCCAGCAGCAATCAGCAGTGGTCGAGTGCTTGAAGCAATGTACAGCAAATCTGACATCTAAATCATTCAAGATTTACGGTAAATGATTGTTTCAAAACATCCGCTGCTTCGACAATGGTGTGCACTGCGTCATACTGACTTCATGATTGCAAAAACGTAAAATTTGACAACAACAGTCACGGTAATATTTAGTCAGTTAGTCGGCAGAGATCTTGATCTTATTATTATTGAGACTACCGTGTGTCTTTAAAGCCGTTTTTCTAACATTTAAATAAGTAGAAACAAAAAATAAATAAAAATGAACAAAAATAATCTAGAAAAGGACCATTTAGCAGTAACATTTAAGCAGCAACATTTATCCGGAGATGTATATCAAAAACATTATTAGAAATAAAATGCCTTTAACTCACAGCAGAGTAATTTGTTTCGCTGTTTTATGTTGCTCGCTATTGCGGTCTGGGTTTACTATTACTTGCAGCAAGTGTCATGCTGAGATGTGTATTCAGTTTGCTGATAGTATAAATGGGTAGGATTAACATTTATTTACATTTAGTACATTTATTAATAAAAAGATGATTTTATGATGATTTTATTATCAGAGCAAACTCAAATGTAGCAAATCAGCTGCTACATTCTACAAATAGAGCCCAGGAAACATGGAAAAATTATCCGCTATCATTGCTGGATGAAGCTCGAAGCAGGCACAAGTTAAGCACACATTGATGCTGTTTTCAGCTAAGCTTCTTTTGGTGACATCCACTCTGAGCCGTAATTACTCATTCATTACCATCCTTACATCAAAATATATAACTTCAGATACCCCCTTCATCTGCGATGTAAAATATTTTGGACTTTAGGAATTAGCATACTGAATTACACAAATGAGGGCAGCCTTTTGGATTTTTGCAGACTAAAGTATTTTAGTTAGAGCGGGGTTAGATCATTCGATACTTCTACCAAGTAGCTGGGGTTCTTTATTTAGTCTTTTATGAAGTAGCTTTTCGTGATGCAGACTTTAGCTAAACGTATGCGGAACCTGAATTTCGTCTGCTTTGCACAACTTTATTAAGGCATGTGTTTACTTATAAACAGGTATATGCAAAAGTTTAAGGGTAGCTCAGTAACATTTACACTAATAGTAGGCCTGCTGCGCGGTAGAATTCTTATATAGTATAAGTATACTTTATAGCACGTCTGCGCGTGCACTCAGGGATTTATATGCACGGCGTGCGGGAAACTCCGAGTGTGCGGCACGAGTGCGCGAAGCGCACGAGTGCCGCGCACGAGGGTTTCCCGTGCGTCGATATATTAGTGTCTGGGTGAATTAGCAGACGTGCTGTAAAGTACTTATACAACGAAACAGCAAAATACTGGTGCATACAAGCATAACCCTCGTGAGCAGACCTCGTGCGCTACGCGCACTCGGCCAGCTCACTCGGAGTTAAGCATGAGTTAAAAGCCACCGGCTTAAGAACTTCCTGGAATGTTGTAGCGGAACGCTATACTGTAGCGGAATGCTATACTTTGCGACATGTTCACTACATAGCTGGTTTTTTGGCCATCAAGATTCTCAACAAAGCTTCACTTAAAAAGAACGGATAATCACGTGAACAAAACATGAAAATCAAGAGTAAGCGAATAAAGGAAAAGGAAAACGAAACCTAATTTGCATACGCAAAAACAAAGCTATAAAGAGTGGTTCAGTCTGTTAGTGTTTGCGACAGCCGGCAGGCTGCTCAGACGTGGTTGTTTTGTGAGCAGTTTTGATTTGGAAATGTCGACTACAACGGTCCCTACGGAACGATTCGCAGAACCCGATGACGCATCGATCAAGGGCTAATAGATCTTGGGCGGGTACCGAACACAGATAAAACAACCGCATGGTCAGTCAACTGTTTCAACCAATTCCGGCAGTTTTGGCGCCAGAAACACCGAACAGCAGTGCCAGAACCAACACAAATGGATGAAGCAGATGCGGACATGTGGCTTACGAGATTTTTCTATTCGGCACGACAACTAGGAGGTAACTAGACTTTAACACTTATCTGAAATTTTTAATAGTATTATGGCTTCGGTAAGAAACTGTCGTTTACTAGTTGGAAAAATGAAGTATAGTAAACGTTGGCCAGCCAATGTCATTTGTAGCTTACTGGTCTGAGGGGATAGTAACAGTGCGCTAACTAATAATAGTCGTCGAAATCGAAAATTTTTGCGTAATTTAGGTAAAGAGTACAAGCCAAACACTCTGTACTACATCGCCTGCGGATTACTGCCCCACTTTAGAGAAAACGGAAAGGACTACAATTTCTTAGACAAAAATGATTTACGTTTTAAGCGGTAAGCAATGCTGATTGAATTAATGATACAAAAGTCTGTAATAAGTCAGTGCAGTTGAGCTAAAGAGGCTGGAGATTATTTGTTATTCTTCGTTTACAGATGCCGAGATACATTGGATGCCAAAATTAAGGAATTGACACGACAAGGAAAAGGAACAAGGCAACCTATGGGTAACCCTATCGCAATAGAGGACGAAAAGGCCATGTGGAACTCCGGTGCGTTCGGAGATCACAGTGCTAAGAGTCTGCAGCAAACCATGTTTTTCTACAACGGAAAAGTGTTCGGTTTAAGAGGAAGGCAGGAACACAGGCAGTTGACAATCGAGCAGTTCTCAACAGAGGATACTGGAGACTGGATTAAGATTGTATATACTGAGGCGTCAACTAAAACATACAAGGTGAGCATGTCCCATACAGTATTGTTCAACTAACGATCATATATAATTCTAAACCGTGAACAAGATCTGCTATAAATAGGAATCAGCCTGTAGTGAATTAGCAATAGCAAATTTACTTTTGCTGGTTTAGGGAGGTTTAAAGGATATTGGATATCAGCCTAGAAAAGTGGAACACTGGTCCCAGACTACTGATATTCCATGCATTGCGGAACTGTATAGAACTTATCTTGATATACTAGGACCTGGACCTTTCTATCGTAAGCCACTCAATAACATGGGAAACACACTCCGGCAGGGATGGAAACTGGGTCGTGGGTCATTGGGTCATGGGTCGTTTGGGTCGCTATTTTTGCATGGGTCACTGGGTCTTGGGTCACTAATTTCGAAAAACCTCTGGGTCAGGGTGGGTCTGGGTCAACATTCCTATGGGTCACTTTGGGTCTGGGTCAGCAATCTTAGTGAGGCATTTTGGGTCTGGATCACAGGGGTCTTGCCAAATCTTTGAAGATTCAATTTTCGTGGTGGAATTTAACTAGTTTTAAAGGTAAAACCTACCATTTCTGAAAACTTTTCGCATCTTCGGCGCGATCACTAACTAATTAGTTAAATTTACTAGTCATTTCGCAGAAATCACTAGAATTAATGTGTGACTTAGGTACTAATAAAAGCACGTATACTAAAGTGGAGACATTTCGGTAGATTTTCATTTACAGCATCAACCACTCAGGTCTCAGTTTAGCTGGTTTTTTAAATAAATATATAATCAGGCCAAAACGTGAACACCCAAAATTACAGACCCACCTTTACTCTGCACCGGTTTCGGACCACGGGGTCCTTCATCAGGCAGTTCCTGTTGCTTCGACGCTTCCTCCTCTCCGATAAAGCAACAGGAACTGCCTGATGAAACTTGTCTGCCGGAAAGGTGGGTTGTATTTTGAATTCATTTTGTTTATTATTGATTCCTTAATCCTTGTGGACCGTGCGGCTGTTTTTACCTTTATCAATTTTACTGGTTTTTTGTAAGAAAAACAACCTTATCTATTTCAAGTGGAATGTACTTATACTTCATTTTACCAAAAGTTAGAAAAGTTAAAATTTCAAAAACACTGCACAACGGGTCATCTTGGTTAAGTCACTGTGTAACGTTATTCTATTGGGTCATTTGGGTCTGGGTCGCAAATTGTTGGGTCAGTTGGGTCTGGGTCAAAACCGTTTGGGTCATTTGGGTCTGGGTCACTAAATTTTAAAATTTTATGGGTCATCTTGGGTCTGGGTCAATTTGCGTTTGGGTCGAGTGGGTCGTGGGTCAAAAAAATACCCTTTCCATCCTACACTCCGTATCACGCAACCTGTCGAATCAACGTCTCGGCCATATGAAAATATTTGTGCCGAGGCAGGTGTCACCGGTTCTTTTACCAATCACTCGGGGAGAAAAACTCTGGCAACAACCTTATTCCGACACAACTTGGATGAGCAGTTAATCAGAGACAGGACCGGCACCGATCAGATGCAATCAGAGTATACAAACGCTCATCGGACATCCAGCAGGTAACACTAACACAATGTAGCGGAGAGTAACATAATAGCCATTGTGTTGCGACCAAAGTTAAAACCACATCTACTCATTACTTACGACTTCACATTACTATCACGGAGTGAGACTGTGAGTGTGGTTCACTAAGCACTATATAAAGCAGCTTTGGATGAACCAAATGCAGGAAGAAAGCAATTCATTTAATCAATAGTCGTATTACCGGTAACACCATATAACACGGTTGCGTAACTAAACTGTTTTCTTTTTCACACTTCAGAAGTTTCCTCTATCTGGATCCGCCGAACGTGCCGATTGAGTTAACAGTAATTCTCAAAGCGAGAGCTAGTCCACCCTTGTGGTTCAATTCTTCGCCGAGCATGTTCTCAGAAAGAAGACACGCAGGAGGAAACGGAAATTCCCACAGACGGAGCATCTCCGGAAGAAACCTTGTTACAGGTCCAGGAGGATCAAAACAGCCAGCAGGCTGAGACCTATGACCCTGGGAATACCGATAAGCCGAATGTTGATGTCAGCACACTTTCACCAGCAACCTGCCTCTATCATATCAGTCAGGCGAACGAAACTGTAACGAACTGTGCCAACCCTGTCCAGAACGCCAACCCGCCACCTAGTCATCCCCCATTCTTTGCAGGAGGCGCATTCACCGGCTGCACTATTGTATTTAATTTAAACCAGTGTGATAAAAATCAAGCTCACTGATTTGTGTCTTCTGGATAAATACTAACTTCAGTTTGACAATGTAACTTTAACTTTATTAAACCCATATCTTTGCTAAGCAAAACTGTGCATCGTGCGTATAACTTGGTTATACGCACGATGCACGATTATACGGCACAATTAACAGCTGAGGCAGCGTGCACTCAGCAGTATATACGCACGCAATTAACATAGGAAAAGGGAGAGTGAGTTGTATAAATGGTTATTTCAGCGTTCTTGTAAAGCTTTTTCAGTGATTTTCTGCTGATTTTTAATAATATTTTAATGGCTTTCCCACCATTCCACTCATTAAAGTAATATAATGTTAGTACAGAATAAGGACTGTAATATCATGAATTTAATCACTAACAGCAAAGGTTTGGATAATGCAATGCTGCACATTGGTAAATGCAACCAGTTTTCACTGATTCTATATCTTCAAATTGTGACGAACTTATGTTTACGTAATGAGTCATCCTGGTGTCGGAAGTTGAAACTTTCAAATCTACGTAAATCATGCTCTACCATCGTTGAAGCTCTGGTTACGTACATTTTGCAAAAAGTATCTTTGCAAGTGTGTCGCACGGAACGCAGATGGCTGAGCAAACATAAAGGACCTCCTGCGCTGAGATGTAGAAGAAGAAACAATAATCAGAATCACAGTGGTTGCAACAGAGCAAACATAGTGTTGCTTAAGGTGGTGATTCCCTTGGTCACATAAAGTTTGCACCATTATTATTCATTCATTACTTGGAGTTAAGAAGCCATTTATATCAAAATGCAGCTTGACATTTTCTCTGTTAATGCATACCATGAAACTAATGCTGCTTTCAAAAATATTTTTAACAATTTATAATGAAGAATAAGGAATAAATGAAGAAGTATAATTTTCCAGATTTTTTGCAGACTCAAATAAATCTTTTGGCGGACATCGGTTATATCATTCGATACCTCCATCAAATAGCTGGGGGCAGTGGTATAGTGCGAGCTTTTCGAGCACCAATCATTGGATTGAGACTTACCTCCTAGTCCCTGTACTCCATACAAAACCGTTATCACCTAGTACCCTTGTACAACCAGTACCCCCTGTACCCCCAGTACCTCTAGTACCCCCTGTACACCCAGTACTTCTGATACCCCCAGTGCTGCCTGTACCCCTAGTATATCATGTACTCCTACTACTCCCACCAGCATTTACGTTTCCAGTCCCCCAAAACCCCCAATGTCAGAGTAACAACACTAATACCGACTTTCCGTCCATCTGCGTTCTTTCCCCGAGCTTGGACCCGACGTCCGCCCCCCCCCCCTCCCCCCCCCCCCTCCTCTTATCTACCACTTACTCCTATCCTACCACAAAATGGATGGTTGCATGGGTTACCAGTATTTGTTTCTTTGTGTATAGATTGACTGGGTATACTATGCAATAGAAAAATTATAAAAATAACAAAAACATTAGTTGGTGATGGACCGGATTTAGGTAAAGTTAAGTAGTTAGGATAGGATTAGGTTAGGTAGGTAGGTACGTAGGTGAGTATAGGTATGTAAGTGGTTAGATACGTATGAAGTAGGTAGCTTTGGTAGGTAGGTAGGAAGTAAGTTAGTTAGGTAGGTAGGAGTGCGGTAATGGGCCGACGTCGGGTCCCAAGCCTCGGGGGAAGAACGCAGAGGGACGGACTGTCGGTATCAGTGTTGTTACTCTGACATTGGTGGTTTTGGGGGGACTGGGAACGTAAATGGTGGTGGGAGTAGTAGGAGTACATGATATACTAGGGGTACAGGCAGCACTGGGGGTATCAGAAGTACTGGGTGTACAGGGGGTACTAGGGGTACTGGGGGTACAGGGGGTACTGGTTGTACAAGGGTACTAGGTGATAACGTTGTTGTATGGAGTACAGGGACTAGGAGGTAAGTCTCAATCCAATGATTGGGACTCGAAAAGCTCGCACTATACCACTGCCCCCAGCTATTTGATGGAGGTATCGAATGATATAACCGATGTCGCGCCAAAAGATTTATTTGAGTCTGCAAAAAATCTGGAAAATTATACTTCTTCATTTATTCCTTATTCTTCATTATAAATGTGTTAAAAATATTTTTGAAAGCAGCATTAGTTTCATGGTATGCATTAACAAGAGAAAATGTCAAGCTGCATTTTGATATAAAAATGGCTTCTTAACTCCAAGTAATGAATGAATAATAATGGTGCAAACTTTATGTGACCAAAGGGAATCACCACCTTAAGCAACACTATGTTTGCTCTTGTTGCAACCACTGTGATTCTGATTATTGTTTCTTCTTCTACATCTCAGCGCAGGAGGTCCTTTATGTTTGCTCAGCCATCTGCGTTCCGTGCGGCCACTACGCAAAAGATAACTTTTTGCAAAATGTACGTAACCAGAGCTTCAAGATGGTAGAGCATGATTTACACGTAGATTTGAAAGTTTCAACTTCCGACACCAGGATGACTCATTACGTAAACATAAGTTCGTCACAATTTGAAGATATAGAATCAGTGAAAACTGGTTGCAATTGCCAATGTGCAGCATTGCATTATCCAAACCTTTGCTGATTAGTGATTAAATTCATGATATTACAGTCCTTATTCTGTACTAACATTATATTACTTTAATGAGTGGAATGGTGGGAAAGCCATTAAAATATTATTAAAAATCAGCAGAAAATCACTGAAAAAGCTTTACAAGAACGCTGAAATAACCATTTATACAACTCACTCTCCCTTTTCCTATGTTAATTGCGTGCGTATATATTGCTGAGTGCACGCTGCCTCAGCTGGTAATTGTGCCGTATAATCGTGCATCGTGCGTATAACTAAGTTATACGCACGATGCACAGTTTTGCTTAGCAAAGATATGGGTTTAATAAAGTTAAAGTTACATTGTCAAACTGAAGTTAGTATTTATCCAGAAGACACAAATCAGTGAGCTTGATTTTTATCACACTGGTTTAAATTAAATACAATAGTGCAGCCGGTGAATGCGCCTCCTGCAAAGAATGGGGGATGACTAGGTGGCGGGTTGGCGTTCTGGACAGGGTTGGCACAGTTCGTTACAGTTTCGTTCGCCTGACTGATCATGATAGAGGCAGGTTGCTGGCTGAAGGTGTCGCTGACATCAACATTCGGCTTATCGGTATTCCCAGGGTCATAGGTCTCAGCCTGCTGGCTGTTTTGATCCTCCTGGACCTGTAACAAGGTTTCTTCCGCTGAGAATGCTCCGTCTGTGGGAATTTCCGTTTCCTCCTGCGTGTCTTCATTTTCTGAGAACATGCTCGGCGAAGAATCTGAACCACAAGCGGTGGACTAGCTCTCGCTTTGAGAATTACTGTTAACTTCCAATCGGCTACGTTTCGGCGGATCCAGATAGGAGGAAACTTCCATCTGAAGTGTGAAAAAGAAAACAGTTTAGTTACGCAACCGTGTTATATGGTATTACCGGTAATACGACTATTGTTAAATGAATTGCTTTCTTCCTGCATTTGGTTCATCCAAAGCTGCTTTATATAGTGCTTAGTGAACCACTCTCACAGTCTCACTCCGTGATAGTAATATTGAAGTCGTAAGTAACTGAGTAGATGTGGTTTTAACTTTGGTCGCAACACACATGGCTATTATGTTACTCTCCGCTACATTGTGTTAGTGTTACCTGCTGGATGTCCGATGAGCGTTTGTATACTCTGATTGCATCTGATCGGTGCCCGGTCCTGTCTCTGATTAACTGCTCATCCAAGTTGTGTCGGAATAAGGTTGTTGCCAGAGTTTTTCTCCCCGAGTGATTGGTAAAAGAACCGGTGACACCTGCCTCGGCACAAATACTTTTCATCATGCTGCCGAGCACGTTGATTCCGACAGGTTGCGTGCTATACCGGAGTGCAGGGATGGAAACTGGGTCATTTTTTGTGACCCACGACCCACTCGACCCAAACGCAAATTTGACCCAGACCCAAGATGACCCATAAAATTTTAAAATTTAGTGACCCAGACCCAAATGACCCAAACGGTTTCTTGACCCAGACCCAACTGACCCAACAATTTTTGCGACCCAGACCCAAATGACCCAATAGAATAACGTTACACAGATTGACTCTAACCAAGATTGACCCGTTGTGCAGTGTTTTTGAAATTTCTAACTTTTCTAACTTTTGGTAAAATGCAAGTATAAGTACATTCCACTTGTGAAACTAGATCAATTGGTTGTTTTTCTTACAAAAAACCAGCTAAAATTGATAAAGGTAAAAACAGCTGCCTGTTCACGGATCCACAAGGATGCAAGGACATCAAATAAATATATAATCAGGCCAAAACGTGAACACCCAAAATTACAGACCCACCTTTACTCTGCGACCGGTTTCGGACCACGGGGGTCCTTCATCAGGCAGTTCCTGTTGCTTTATCGGAGAGGAGGAAGCGTCGAAGCAACAGGAACTGCCTGATGAAGGACCCCCGTGGTCCGAAACCGGTCGCAGAGTAAAGGTGGGTCTGTAATTTTGGGTGTTCACGTTTTGGCCTGATTATATATTTATTTAAAAAACCAGCTAAACTGAGACCTGAGTGGTTGATGCTGGAAATGAAAATCTACCGAAATGTCTCCACTTTAGTATACGTGCTTTTATTAGTACCTAAGTCACACATTAATTCTAGTGATTTCTGCGAAATGACTAGTAAATTTAACTAATTAGTTAGTGATCGCGCCGAAGATGCGAAAAGTTTTCAGAAATGGTAGGTTTTACCTTTAAAACTAGTTAAATTCCACCACGAAAATTGAATCTTCAAAGATTTGGCAAGACCCCTGTGATCCAGACCCAAAATGCCTCACTAAGATTGCTGACCCAGACCCAAAGTGACCCATAGGAATGTTAACCCAGACCCACCCTGACCCAGAGGTTTTTTCGAAATTAGTGACCCAAGACCCAGTGACCCATGCAAAAAGAGCGACCCAAACGACCCATGACCCAATGACCCACGACCCAGTTTCCATCCCTGCCGGAGTGTGTTTCCCATGTTATTGAGTGGCTTACGATAGAAAGGTCCAGGTCCTAGTATATCAAGATAAGTTCTATACAGTTCCGCAATGCATGGAATATCAGTAGTCTGGGACCAGTGTTCCACTTTTCTAGGCTGATATCCAATATCCTGTAAACCTCCCTAAACCAGCAAAAATAAATTTGCTATTGCTAGTTCACTACAGGCTGATTCCTATTTATAGCAGATCTTGTTCACGGTTTAGAATTATATATGATCGTTAGTTGAACAATACTGTATGGGACATGACTCACCTTGTATGTTTTAGTTGACGCCTCAGTATATACAATCTTAATCCAGTCTCCAGTATCCTCTGTTGAGAACTGCTCGATTGTCAACTGCCTGTGTTCCTGCCTTCCTCTTAAACCGAACACTTTTCCGTTGTAGAAAAACATGGTTTGCTGCAGACTCTTAGCACTGTGATCTCCGAACGCACCGGAGTTCCACATGGCCTTTTCGTCCTCTATTGCGATAGGGTTACCCATAGGTTGCCTTGTTCCTTTTCCTTGTCGTGTCAATTCCTTAATTTTGGCATCCAATGTATCTCGGCATCTGTAAACGAAGAATAACAAATAATCTCCAGCCTCTTTAGCTCAACTGCACTGACTTATTACAGACTTTTGTATCATTAATTCAATCAGCATTGCTTACCGCTTAAAACGTAAATCATTTTTGTCTAAGAAATTGTAGTCCTTTCCGTTTTCTCTAAAGTGGGGGCAGTAATCCGCAGGCGATGTAGTACAGAGTGTTTGGCTTGTACTCTTTACCTAAATTACGCAAAAATTTTCGATTTCGACGACTATTATTAGTTAGCGCACTGTTACTATCCCCTCAGACCAGTAAGCTACAAATGACATTGGCTGGCCAACGTTTACTATACTTCATTTTTCCAACTAGTAAACGACAGTTTCTTACCGAAGCCATAATACTATTAAAAATTTCGAAGATAAGTGTTAAAGTCTAGTTACCTCCTAGTTGTCGTGCCGAATAGAAAAATCTCGTAAGCCACATGTCCGCATCTGCTTCATCCATTTGTGTTGGTTCTGGCACTGCTGATCGATGATTTCTGGCACCAAAACTGCGCGGAATTGGTTGAAACAGTTGACTGACCATGCGGTTGTTTTATCTGTGTTCGGTACCCGCCCAAGATCTATTAGCTCCTTGATCGATGCGTCATCAGTTTCTGCGAATCGTTCCGTAGGGACCGTTGTAGTCGACATTTCCAAATCAAAACTGCTCACAAAACATCCACGTCTGAGCAGCCGCCCGGCTGTCGCAGACACTAACAGACTGAACCATCTCTATAGCTTTGTTTTTGCGTATGCAAATTAGGTTTCGTTTTCCTTTTCCTTTATTCGCGCTCTCTCCGGTTTTCATGTTTTGTTCACGTGATTATCTGTTCTTTTTAAAGTGAAGCTTTGTTGAGAATCTTGATGAAAACCAAAAAACCAGCTATGTAGTGAACGTGTGTGAAGGCCATAGCATTCCGCTACAGTATAGCGTTCCGCTACAACATTCCAGGAAGTTCTTAAGCCGGTGGCTTTTAACTCATGCTTAACTCCAGTGGGCTGGCCGAGTGCGCGTGGCGCCCGAGATCTGCTCCCGCGAGGGAGTTATTCTTTTGTATGCACCCCAGTATTTTGCTGTTTCGTTGTATAAGTACTTTACAGCACGTCTGCTAATTCACCCAGACACTAATATATCGACGCACGGGAAACCCTCGTGCGCGGCACTCGTGCGCTTCGCGCACTCGTACCAATTACTCAGGTTTCCCGCACGCCGTACATATAAATCCCTGAGTGCACGCGCAGACGTGCTATAAAACCCATTCTTATACTATATAAGAATATCTACCGCGCAGCAGGCCTACTATTAGTGTAAATGTTACTGAGCTACTTGTAAACTTTTGCATATACCTGTTTATAAGTAAACACATGCGCATGTAAAAGTTATTTAGTAAGTAAACTTAATTAAGGTTCACGCATACGTTTACGTAAAGTCTGCATCACGAAAAGCTACTTCATAAAAGACTAAATAAAGAACCCCAGCTACTTGGTAGAAGTATCGAATGATCTAACTCCCGCTCTAACTAAAATACTTTAGTCTGCAAAAATCCAAAAAGGCTGCCCTCATTTGTGTAATTCAGTATGCTAATTCCTAAAGTCCAAAATATTTTACATCGCAGATGAAGGGTATCTGAAGTTATATATTTTGATGTAAGGATGGTAATGAATGAGTAATTACGGCTCAGAGTGGATGTCACCAAAAGAAGCTTAGCTGAAAACAGCATCAATGTGTGCTTAACTTGTGCCTGCTTCTCTGAGCTTCATCCAGCAATGATAGCGGATAATTTTTCCATGTTTCCTGGGCTCTATTTGTGAATGTAGCAGCTGATTTGCTACATTTGAGTTTGCTCTGATAATAAAATCATCATAAAATCATCTTTTATTAATAAATGTACTAAATGTAAAAATGTTAATCCTACCCATTTATACTATCAGCAAACTGAATACACATCTCAGCATGACACTTGCTGCAAGTAATAGTAAACCCAGACCGCAATAGCGAGCAACATAAAAAACAGCGAAACAAATTACTCTGCTGTGAGTTAAAGGCATTTTATTTCTAATAATGTTTTTGATATACATCTCCGGATAAATGCTGCTTAAATGTTACTGCTAAATGGTCTTTCTAGATTATTTTGTTCATTTTTATTTATTTTTTGTTTCTACTTATTTAAATGTTAGAAAAACGGCTTTAAAGACACACGGTAGTCTCAATAATAATAAGATCAAGATCTCTGCCGACTAACTGACTAAATATTACCGTGACTGTTGTTGTCAAATTTTACGTTTTTGCAATCATGAAGTCAGTATGACGCAGTGCACACCATTGTCGAAGCAGCGGATGTTTTGAAACAATCATTTACCGTAAATCTTGAATGATTTAGATGTCAGATTTGCTGTACATTGCTTCAAGCACTCGACCACTGCTGATTGCTGCTGGATATTACAGAGGCACTATTAAATATTTGGATGGATTACGACTACCCCCTATACACCCTGATTTTGCTGCGCAATTCTCAGCAGCTGCTAAGCCAGCACTCGATTTGTGGGAGGACCATGCATCATTTTTAGAGCGATATCTATTTCACGATGAACCAGACAATAATTTTCCTGAAATTGGAGTGGGATGCAAACTGGATCGATCCAAACTAGTAATTAATTTTTGCCACTCTTATAATTGCATTAGAGAATATTTGCGTAAACTGCTTTAACTCAATATTAGGTTCTGACTGCTGTTTTAACCGTTATATTGTTTAGCCGCCTCTGCATTTTAGAGACCAGCAGATCCGCATCACTCAAAGGTTGAAAAATATGTTATCATAACCATGAAAACAATTGGTTGCTTGTGGATTATAATTATTCTTGCTGCGACCGCTTTCTGCCAAATTATTACAAGGTAAGTTCGTGGCCATGCACGTTTCCTTTGTCTTAAAACATATGTCCCGTAAAACTGTTCAAAGAAATACAGAAGTAAATGAGAAAGAAGAAGTAATGCACCAGACGCGATAAAGCTGCGTCTCTGCTTGCAGGCACATTTCTTTAAACTACATCACCACAGTTTGCACTCAGACAGAATCTATGCTTTTTGAGGAAAAAAGGAATGCTAACAGTAAATAACTGCTAAAGAAATCGCAGGAGGTGATCTAATGCAATGTCAGAACGTTCGTTACATCCACGGCTGTAACTCCAGTGCTGCGGGAACTCCATCTGAAAGGCATTCAACCTGGGTACCCATACTTAGACAAGCTGCAGCATTTGCTTGCTTGGTTCATCGTCGTTTTAGTTTCAGAAATGCTGAATACTATGAAGGCTTTGTTCATCTTTGCGAAGAAATAACCTTGCTTATATGTCATATTTTTATCTTATTAATGGTTGAGAACCGATGGTCTTGGGTAGGTTTCATGAAACATCTCACCTACATTTTCTAATTTGATTGTTAAACTGTCCAAACGTAGTGAAGTTAATTTATTTAAATATTATGGATATGGGTCAATCCTTCGTCTGAGATATGCAAATGTTAAAACTGGGACTCGAAAACATTTTGGAATCGAATTTGGTTAGTTGCAATACAGGTTTCAGTGACTTTTAAAAAATCTCATTGTGTGTATATAAAGTAGTTTGAGCTAAGTTCTGGAGTATGTAGGTCAATTCGGCTTTATCCTCATGCCGAAACAGTGAAAATGGGCCTTTTTTTTTAGCAAAGCATAGCTGCGAAACTTTTTCAATTCATTTTCTTCGATTCTCTCCAAAAATGAAAAGTTTTGCAGATTATTCCAAGTAGTGCTGAATTTTCGTGCTTCGTGAATTATGCTGCACTTGAGGTAATGGCATAAAACCAATTTTTAGCAGGCGTGGAACACCTGACACTTGTTTTTTGCAGAAAAACATGTAGCATCATAGCACCAACAATACAGTATTGGACTCAGACGGTTTTCCTATTCATGGTCCTAGAATCACTTCATGTCTACAGTGTTCTAACTGGAATTGTATCAAACGACTCACTGCTCTCAAGAAAACTAACCTTAGCTTTAGGAGCAGGTTAGGTTAAAATTCTGTTGATCCCTTAATTTGGACGACATCCCAAAGTAGTTTCAAAAACAAGCAAGAGGTTTGTGTAAAATATACCTATTTTGCGATATTTACGGTAAACATAGGCTCACAGGAGTATATATAAACATCATTTTAGGACATGTATCTCTCAGTCAAATCACATCGCTGTCAACTTGCACGGTAGCAATGATTGTATGTCAGATTCTGTTGTTATATAATATCCTAAGCGAGTGCAAGAGATCAGATTTGTATTTTGGGGTGTACTGTATCGTTTAAGGTGGTGATTCTTTCCCTGGCACATATTGTTGGTTTTATGGCTCCAAATTAAGATGAAATTTGATGAAACTCTTCAAAAATAACTTCATTTGCTGTTCTAACACCCTCGGCGCAATCCCTGATTCAAAAATTCAAATACTATACTCATTCGAAAGATCTCGTTGATCCCTACATTTTTGTTTTTTAAAGCAACTTTCTAGCTCTTCTGTATTGTGAGGTATCACCAATTTTCTTGTTTTGAAAAAAACTTGTCACTTCTGCAGAAATCAAATAATGCATTACTACTTCAGCTACGCAAGCCGTAAAATTAAACTAAAGGTGTCGATTTGACGGTCTCAATGAGGCCAATTATCCGTGGTATTATCAACTTCAACTGCCATCCGGTACGATGGTATCATAAATGTAGTTTTTGCATAAACATGACCAAATTTTTCCAGCGAATGGAGCATTTATTATGCAAGCTGCTGGGTTGCCACTTAGTAGACGTGTTTTACACAAAAATACCCTACAAAAAATTAGTTGCCCTGATTGCTGATTTCTAGCTAATATGGTCGCTTGCCAAAGCTGGCGAAGGTAGGCACAATGCAGGTTGCGCATGCATTTTAGCGAATTTCTTTATAACAAAGAGCGATTTCGTGATAATTAAAAAAGGGTCCCCTGCTATTTGATAGTGGAATCAAATAATGTGGCCGATGCCTCATGATAAAATTAACATTAGTCTACAAAAAAACTGGAAAACCAAAATACTTCGAAAATGCAGTAAAATAATTTCCCAAAAATTAAAGTTAGTTTCACTGCATTCCTTGGAACGGCAAACTGTTAAGCTGCAGTTTGATATAAAAATGGGTTCTTAACTCCAAGGAATGTATGAGTAATAATGCTTCAAAGTTGATGTCTCCAAGAACAATCACCACCTTGCTAATACAATTGAACGAAGTAC
>JASAND010021211.1:0-19494 GCA_030248195.1 Trissonchulus latispiculum | reverse complement strand
TACTCTTGGTTCAACTTTTTAGTAACGTGAACCCTCAGCTAGTGTCTTGCAGTGAGAGTCGTCGAAAGGGGATATTGCATAAAAGAGGCTGGGGACCGAATCGGGAAAATAGTCAGACTTCAAGTTCACCACTCTCGACCATCCTGTTTCCAAAACTTGATAAATAGTAATATGCACAGTTCTTGCTACCCAGATTATTTAATGTTGAGTTTAGATTTGTTCAAAACCATCTGGTTAAAGCAGAGTATTGGCACGATCCTCTTGATGAAGAGAAATACAAAGAAAAGAGCGTATTTCTGGCTGACATAAACAATGAGCGGGTAGGTGTGCCAGAATCATCACAATGCCTGTATTTGCAAAAGCGGATCCTAAAAATTTGAAGATTTACGATTCTGCGTAATTGAATAGTTTGCGCCTTGCGATATGTTAATTCGACTTTAGCAAAACCGTTTAGCAACAAAGAATAAAGTTTAGCTCCATTGGTCCAGTTCTAAAATTTTTGTTTATTTTCCGGGGGAAACAAGATGAATAGTTTAAAACATATACTTAAGACAATTTTTAGATCAGCAATGTGACATACAAAGAACGCCTGTCCCAGCTTGAGAACATGGTTCTTGTCAAATTTCTTAAAGATACTATGGTTCAGCCTATTGAAAGCGAAGTAAGCTGAACAGTTTATCATTTTCTGTATGCTTCTTATTCAATTTTCAGATATATTCTTTAACAATATAATTACTGATATGTATAATCAAACTTTATTTCGGTTCACTCGTTCACTGGGAGGTTTTTTGATTTTTGCAATCCACTTGCTTTCTGTGAATTATTTGTTTTATACAGTGGTTTGGTTTCTATCAGACGGGATCGGCTTCAGTGGTCATTTCAATGAATAAAACTAAACTTTATGCGGAAGTAAGTGTGGAATTTTGGTGAGGAGTATTTTGGTTGAATATTTCAGTGTGCAAAGTCGAAACATAAGTTAAATGAGAATTGTAATTGCCGACTACTTACGATATACTTTTTTACTTAAACGGAAAGAGGCCCAAGGTTTAAACGTTCCTTACTGAAGATTTTGTTGCAAATGACAAGAACAAGAAATTACTGTTAAGGCATTACGTTGCGACAAACTGTTATAACTAAAATAATAAGTTTGCAAGTAACATATAATGTATAATTGTTTCCTGACTGACAAATGTATGGAGGTTGTAACATGACTCAGGATTTCAGGATCGTCTAGGACTGAAATCTATGAATGAAGCTGGAAGGATTCATTTTATTGAAGTCAATGAAGACCATCAAATTATGCCGAGCGAAACATTTGTAGATATAATACAGAATTTCTTAAGAGACTAGATGATGAAACTTGATCATGCTCTTCCTTGCATCAATTTTCAGATTAAACATAAGGTGCTTTATTATCTGTATACATAATAGCATTAAAAAGAAGTTACAAGCTCGACTGTGTCCTGAGCTCAGCCGCTCCTTAAAATGCTAAGAAGAGTCTTTCTGGGTAATAAAAGTTTAGATTCTGTTAATTTAAATGCAAGATGAGCTTACAATAATCAAAGCATGATTAACCACAAGTTATGCACATTTCACCTCCCAGAGCTGGAAGTGGGTCAATATTTTTGACCCGCACCCGACCCGCGACCCGCGAACCCTTGACTCTACCCACCTGACCCATACCCGTGACCCGCGGAGAATTATATGACCCACATGACCCACTTTTTGTTAATGATGCTCTAAGGCTAAATCTTGGCTAAATCTTGGTCAGAAATAAAATAATATAAATATTTAGCTGTTAAATCCATTTGAACTTGACTGCAGTTTAATGAAAACAACTGATTTGAATATTTGAAATCTTATATAATTTTGGAAATTAAAATATATGAAAGAAAAACAAAATTAAAGCACAATTATGAACATTTGTCTTGAGTAGAATTAGCATACGGTCGTAATTGTGTAATGTATTTCTCCAGAAATTCACTGAGCTTGAAGGAAATCTTGCGGACAGTTCTTACATTCTAACCTGTACATACTTTTGCTATGTATCGTCTATTTACAGAAATCATGGCAGTGCTGCTACATGTTAAACGCTGTCATTTTTCAAAATATAGGCATCAACTTGCGGAAGCTGTGATAATTTTGGCCAGATCTTACGGAAAAACAAAAATCAGCCAACACTAGAAGTCGGCGAAGCCGAAAAATGTTTGAAATTTCAGTGTTAAAATATGAATTTTGGAACCTCGACTGACCCACTTTTGACCGACCTTTAACCCGCGGGTCACTCCTGTTGACCCACACCCTACCCGACCCGCGGGTACCCGCTGGTACCCGTGACCCACTTCAGCTCTGTCACCTCCCATTATATACGCTCAAGCCTCAAGCACATACAAGCACAGGCATGTGCGTGCACACATTCAACAAGTTCATACTACCAAGAGTTTGCAATAGGAAGAGTAAGACTCTCAACGCTTTCTAATGTATTACATTTACATAAGCCTGCAATATGCTGGAATCAGTAAGGTCAAAATCTCGGAGGGCATGTGGCTCTTAAAAAGCACTCAATTAGAAATACAAATACTCCGATCAAATGCCAGCCGAATACAGATTGCAATAATTAAATTAATAAGATATTATAATAGTTAACTAAACAGAAAGATTCACACAGTCAACACAACAGCTATGAATTGACCAACTTTGTGAAGACATGAATTGCTAAACAATCGCACAATTAATCACCCAACACATACCTAGAACACATCATTCGCACTTTACGAATTTAGTACCGAGACAATACACTCGAGCTTATTTGAACAGCTAGCTAATGATGAGATATAACTGCTCAGATTACAACGGAGGATAGACGCCAAAAGCACACTTTGTCTTGGGGGACAGACAAACATTACAACGATGTTCTTTGTTCGAGTGCAAGAATTGCCTTAATGTGTATATGCTTTGATGAGTTTTGAAACCAGTTCCGTTCCGTATTAAGATGAGTCTGCTCTCCACCGAAAACACAGCTTTTGCCCACTTCTTGCTTGTGAGAAAGAAGTAAGCCTACTTGCATCAGCTTGCCTGACCAGTCTTTGTCTGGAACGTATCAAAGCCGAAGTGTGCGGATCAACACAACGTTTCCATTGTGCTAAAGCGTTTCCAGTTTGATGCGTTTTTCTTATAAACGAATTGGCAAAGTGAACGTCTGGCAGAATTACTAATCAGTAAAGCTTAGTTCTCCAGGTCTGGATGCTTAGCTTTATAGTAAATTTATTTTACGTTGCTTTCATTCAAAGTAGGCTCAGACACGGTGCAGACAAGAAGGTATGACATCGTTTCACTTTTGTGATTCATAATTGCATGGCTGAGGCTTACCAGCTGACACCTAAGATTGATCTGCATAATAAAAGTTAATAGGATCACATATTTCTTACTTACATCCTTAGATGCATAAATTTTGCACGGCTCATTGCGGAGAAACCGACGAATTAATATTGAACGAGCCACTCCCTTTTAGTCTTATTAAATCAAGCTGACACCTGCCTTATCCTATTTCTTTCCTATAATCTTTCTAACCTGATCCTTATTTAGTACCTCTCAAATTATTCTTTCTGAGGTTTTTCTGACTCTTGCGCATTCAACAGGGAAGTTTCACTTCGAGCGTTGACTGTCATTACTGCTTTTTTCAATTAAAAAAGATAGAACAACGAAGAAAATTTATGGTTCATTGATACATATTTACATAGATGTAATAGCAAAACTCGCAAGATATTTGAAGTTTCGAGATGGATTGTGACTGTTTATCCGTAAATATTTTCAGCATAAATCCGTGTGATTTGAACCGTCTCTTAGCTACCTTTCCCATCGTCGATGCTGTGATCTAAGGCGATGATTTTTATATTGTTACATAGTTTATTTTTTGGTATATATTTTTCTCATTTGATTAATGCTGCTAAACCTTCCAAAAACTGGAACTATGGAGACAGAGGTTTGGATTTGCTTTTCTTTAATATCTTTGATAAATTTTTTAAATATGAACGATGAATCTTTAATCGATAAAGAGATTTCAAGTTCTTCCTAAACTGAACAAACAATGTAAACATTTGGTTCAAGCAGGAATTGTTCCGCAGGACTGCCGTCCTCCAGACAAGAATATACTAAGCTACATTGTCAACGCCGTGAGAGAGTTCTATCACCAGTTTTGAATCTCATTACTAAAATTGTCGCCGAAACTCGTCCGAGCCTGAGAAGAACTGCACAAGAAAAGGGCAACCTAGCCCCTCCCGCTCCACAAAACAAGAAATAAAGCACCTGACATGCAAGGAGGTTCTTACATAGTTCCAGATTCCACTGCTAGGCTGTTTGGCCAAGAGGCAAGACGGCCGGGAATCGAACTACCAATCTCCAAATTGGACTCTCTTGACCCTGACAAGGAAAGGATAATTCTTCTAAATGTGCTTCGTTCGACTATGCTGAACAGCTGTAGTCAGCACTGTGAGTTTTTTCTTCAAGTTGAGCCACGAACACCTTGCACATATCCAGCCGAGTGTGTTAATGCTAGTTGACAACTAAAATATCGTTGACAGTTCATGTATCCGAATTTTCGGGGAACTAAATATATACTATAACGAATCTCTTGCTGTATTGCTTGCTCACAGCAACAATTATTGTCATGTAGAGAGTAGAGAACCTTAAAGATGCAACCTGTAGATAGATTGTAACTATAACAAGTATCATTGTGATAAAGTGCTAGTTTCGATCATCCCAATATTTAGAAATTGTTGTGGATTTTTCTTATAATAGAACATATATATAACAGAATTATGTTACACCAGTTATACTGAATGTTGACCTTACTGCTACTCTTTGCAGTGGCAACTCTATCTTGTCTTTGGGAGCAGCAGAAACAATGTTAAAGAAATTCTTTGGTACCACACAATTTTTCATTTCAAACATTTTCGCATTTCACGATATCAACAATTTTAAAGTCGCAAAGGTGTCCCATCAAGACTCCGACAGCACTTGGACAGATCACTGGTGGCATACCAATAAGCATATAAGGAATTTCCCATGCAACTGCGATCACACAAAAGACTTTTCCCTGATGCCAAATTGAGGGCGACATTTGAGGGGGCAGCCAGGATGAGGCAGAGATGGCTTAACAATAAAGATAATAACAGGAGGCTGCAGTTTGACACCATCTTGTCCAAGGATGGGACTATCTAAATTTAATAAAAAACTGTAAAACTAATTCGGTAGTAGTGATTTATGCAGTACAGTATGAATTTTAACTGGAGGGCCTCAGGTAGCTTTGTACTCAGGAGGCTGTCCGCAAGAGTGAATAATTGTAACATATAGAAATGTAAGTCACTAGAGGCAGAGGGCTTCTCTTCGTAGGCATGTTCAACGGCAATATGCGAATGTTGTTCCGTTTGTGGGCGGGGAGAGTTGACAAACTTTACCTCATCCCAGCTTCATGGAATAGTATATATATAGTATAGGTTTAGATACCGCTAAGAAATTTTTAGGAACAAGCCTCTCCAAGAACGGACTCTAAAGCTGATGTAGTTCATTTTTTATTAAATAAAATATATTGTCATGATTTTATGCTGTAGCTTTTTATGATTTTTATGATGCAAATCTTGCCAGATGGAAGTTTGGCATCCCCACAAATCAAATTTCAAATACGATTGTGAAAGTGAAACTACCGATGTATTTCCAATATTTTTGGACCCACAATATTTGTCCCCATGAATAGCGCCTCCACGACAGCCCATCCTCCACATCTTGCTTCTCCACGACACTTGCGTCCAGCGACAATTCCCCCTCTCAAAATTTGGTTTTTTAATAATATTATGTTTTGTGTTCTGCTGTGTTATTGCATACTGCTACAGATTTACCTGTTGGCCAGGTGCCCGAATTTTTGGGGTGCCTGGTGGTGTACAACTTTCATTTCTTTAACTTAAGAAAAAGTACAAGTTAAAAATACAAGTTTTATTAAACCAGTATGCGCTTACTTAGGTAACCTTTAATCTAGAGTTGACTTTACTTCAAGCCCTCAAAATCCTTCTTATATGTTGTAGTTTGAAATAATCTGTATCTTTTTATGTTTATCAGTGAAAAATACTAACTTATTACACTTTGCAATAATATACAAAGTTTCTATAACAGAATCAAATGTCGAACAGGTATGCCCGATATGCGAACATTCAACCATACAGCAAAACTCTCAGTTGGGGGCAACTGTCGCTAAGGGCTGGTGTCGTGGAGAGGCAAGTGACGTGGGTCATCGTCGTTGTCAACGTTTGAATGATAACTTCCTCGACAGATGGTGTAGACGTAGGCCTATAGCAAAACAGAGCTAAATGGCCAAACAAAGGCGCAAGAATTTCCCTTAAAATTTGCTAACTGATCACTTATGAAGGACCAAAATTAACGCCCCTCTGCTTGCGCACGACCTACAAATATGAAGCAACGGACCACAGATGTTCCACAAAATGTGATTATTTTGTTAAGTTGTGATGGAAATAGAACATTATTTATAGTACGGAAGGAAGTATAGACGTAAGAAAGAGGGCTCAGATCCGACAGACAGGAAATAAAATAGTTAGCATATTTTAAACAGAATTCTGCCCAACTCTTTTGTCAACGGAACGGACGAATCTTTCTTGTTGTTTATCCGTTGTTTCGTAACCACTACAAGAATGATTGAAGCTTGAATGAGATGTTCAAAATTCATTGAAAAAGTTTGACGTAAGCCGCTAATACCAAGCCAGTCTAAATTGAAAAGAAAAGAAAGAATTTATAATGCAAATAAAGGCATTAAACAAGGGCGTGGACTGACTTTTCTTAGACCAAAGTTTTCTAGATGCCATCTCTTGTCCTCCAAGCGTACTCAAATTTGGGGCCAAAACGGAAGGAACAGCTGACAAATAGGGGGCGATGTTTTCAATGAATTGAAGGATTAAAAGTGACAAACGGAAACAATTTCATTTTCAATTTTAATAAGAATAAATAGCTTGAAATAACAACGGGGGAAACGAGGAAAACAAATTCAGACATGCTTTTTTCAGGCCGCTCGTTAGTCGTCACTTTTTGTACATTTGAGCTATTATTATATTTTAGGACCTGAAAAGTGGACAGAAATGTATCCAGACTGCAAAGGATATCGTCAGAGTCCTCTGGATTTCACGGAAGACGCTCTGGTAGAGGATTCAACACTGACGAATCTGGAATCAGTTAATTATAGTCAGGAGATTAAGGTCACTTTAGTCAATGATGGCCACACGTGTAAGTGAAAATCAGTTCATTTGCATATGCTGTGAAATTGTTATTACGCGAAATGTGACTTGAACACACGGTCACATTTAAGAGAACTATATGTACAAATAAAGGATATCCCTTGACAGCCAAGGTACCTACACTAGAGGGCAGATGTACCTAAATTTAATACCTGTAGCATACCATCCACTAAATACACGTATCGTAAGGAACCAGGGGGATGGTTTCAGACGTCGCACTGAAGGTTCGCTCTCCATACAGCTTTTACGGTTTTGCAAGACTTGAAAAATGTAGGCATCCAAAACGCCAACATATGCGTGGTCATAGTTAAAATACATGAATTTTTCGGAGCACAAATTTTTAGAACTTTAAAAGAATTTGTCTTAAATATGGCGTTGTCAAACATTTTCTGCAAAGCTGAAATGTAGCAAGAAATTATTGTGTTCATTAGAAATCGTTAAAATGCTAATTGTAGTGTTTTTAGGCTATCAGCCGCCTATAAACATGAAAAAATTGCAAGAACTACAAACTTTTAGTTTGATTATCAGTTAATGCATATTGACCTCTCGGCCTTTCTTCACGTTTGCGTATTTTGACTGTAGCAGAACAGATTAAATTCCACTATTTTTGCCGGCAGGCTGGGATGTTATAATTTAAGGAGGGTTGGTTTTAACAGATGCTGTTGAATTTATTCTCACCTCAAAAAAAGCAGCTTTTCTTACTATAAGCACTCGAAGAATCTCAGTATTATGATGGCCAAAACCTAGAAAAATATTGGTTGGATTTTAACCCACGACCACCAGATTTAACGCTCCGATGCTCTGCTATGCGCCAACTGAGCTGAGCTACGTATGTACCGAGACTGCAGTCACACCAAGCTGAATTCCTGGATTTTGTATTTGCTCAGAAAATTGCAGGTGGGGATGAGCGACCCTCCACCTGCAGAGAGTAACGTCCATTTATGGATGTTAAACCGATATTTGAGTGCGCCTATCCATACCTATCCGTCTCTTTAAAGTTGAAAAACGTTCTGGAATTACTCAGATTAAGGGTGAGGTTGAGATTCTACTGAAAACACCAAAATCTACACAAAATACCTCAGAGTTTGTGATGTATGTGATACTAACTAACAAATAAACATCAATTAGACTCGACTGACAAAGCCATTCCCATTAAGTCTTAACACGAGCATTCCAATTATTTTGCCTGAAAAGCAAATGAAAATTCAGAAACCTGAGGTGTTGAGTGTGAAAATAAGACTACTAGTCAGTCAGCTAAAAATATGTACGCTCAATCTGAGCTAAAAGCCTTAAGTGAAGTTATTGATTCTTATTGATTTTTATTTATTTTTTAATTTTTCCCCCCCCCCGCCCCCCAACGCCACAGTGGAAGTCTGCGCGTTCTCTTCTTTCTCCTTACTACTCTCACATCTGATCTCAGTAATCACATTTGACCTCGTCAACACGCCTGGATTTGATGAATTTGCTTTGTCTTCATAAGTTATACCATCAAAAAAAAATAAAAAAAATATTATTAAATCAAATATCATTAATGCAAGCATGACAACCCGCGCGGCACTGTAAAGGTTGTGTAATGTTTATATACAAAAATAGTTCTTGATTTGTAATATAATATAAGTTACTTCTGATGAACATAAAATTAATGTAATACAGAACGAATGAGATTTGTATTTTGGTATAATAGCGGTTAACAGATTCTACTTAAATTATTTAAAGTAAATAAAATTTTTAAAATTCAAAAATTTTATTTTTGTGATTATGTTATCACCACTCGTCGTCTACCCGGACCCGGGTTCCCCGTGGGTGGGGGGGGGGGGGGGGGCCGGGGCGCCCCCCCCCGCCACACGGAACACGCCCGCCCGCGCCCGGGGCCAGGGGGGGGGACAAAAAAAAAACCACGGAGGGACACCAAAACAGCAGAAAAATATTATTTTTTATAATAAAATAAAAAAAAATTTCCGCGTCGGCTGTTTTTTAAATCAAAAATTAAAATTTTACAAAAAAAAATTGCAAAAATTTTGAATTTTTTTCCAAAAATTCAAGATTTTTTGCAAATTTTGACGAAGAATCGCTAATTTTAATAAAATTAGCGTTATTTTTCGAAAAATTTTACAAATTTTTTCTTGAGGTACAACCCCCCCCTGAAAATTTTTGTTCACGGTACAAGTCCCCTCAATATTTTTTGGGGACAAGGCCCCCCAGGACCCGACCCTCCCCCCAATACGGTCTGCGATTCTACAACCATTCTAAACAACCATTAAAAGTAATCATTACTTCTGTGTAGTTACGTCGGTCTGAGATGATGAGTCATCCGATCAATTAGTCTAATTAATCAGTTGGTAGTGTGTCTTGTTAACGAACGGTCGGCCATTAGCGCCATTTGATGTATTTGCTGTGATCGCCTTATTTCTTATTAAAACGTAAGTTCTATTTAATAAACTCATTTGTACGCCAACACCGTCTAATGTTTGATTAAGGATAGGGATTTAGATTAGGGGTCTAATTTAGAGCGAGTTGCACCCGTGAGAACCTGCATCAGATTCGCCAACCAATTTCCGGTTTAGTAACCGGACAGTAAACCGGGGATTGATATTTGGCGACCGTGACAGGACCACTGTCCGGTTTGTCAAATTTCAAAAATTCGTTTATTTTGACAATTTTCATATATCAATAACTTTTTCATTTTTGCGAGTTGAACAAAAAGCTTTACATTTCTGAAAAGCTCTTGATCTGGAGATTCTTTTATGATACTTAGTTTTTCATAAAAACGACTTTTAATTTTTTCGATTTTTGAGGGTGCAACTTTGAATTTTTGAAAAATGGAAAATTTAAGATTGGTAGCTAGGGGGTGTTGGACACCCTCCCCCCTCCCCCCCCCCCAGGTAGTTTGAGGCGGGGAATTCAACTGGAAACTGCATAGGGTTATTGGGGCAGCCCAATAACCTATAATTACATAAAGTTTAGGTAGATTTAAGCGATCCCCCCCTCCCCCCCAAACCCCCCCAAGACGGGTATAAAATTTTCAAAATTCTTAGTTTAGGAAAATTTGTGGACGTTTTTTCCACACCCTGGTGCTAAAAATTCCTGTTTTCGGGAATATTTAACACTAGGAGAGCAACAGAAGCACACTAGAGGCAAAATTTCGACTTTTTGGTCAAATTTTGAAAATTTTTTTTCGACCCCCGCCCAAGTCATTTTTGGGTCGATTTAGGCCAAAATCTTGCTCATTCGGCCTGAAACAAATTTTTTGGGTGTTGTTTTCACGCTCAGGAACCCTTTTTAGACAATTTAAAGCAAAATTTTGAAAATTTTTTCGAAATTTTGTGAAATTTTTTGACCCCCCCCCAAGCATTTTCGAGGTCAAAATCGGTTAATTTCTTGCTATTTTGGGCCTAATAATTTTTTGGAGCGTTGTTTCACGCTCAAAACGTGATTTAGGGCGTTTTAAGGCCAAAATTTGAAGTTTTAGGCCAAATTTTGACGATTTTTGACCCCCCCAATCGACCCCCAAAATCGAAAAAATCGCTAAAAAATCGCGATTTTAGCCTAAAATATCGGTGAGCCTAAACGCAAATTGCGATTTTAGGCTAGATTCTGTCCATATTTCGTGTTTTTAGAGTATTTAGGGATTTTTGACCCCCCCCCCCCTAAAACCCCCATTTTCAATTTTTTTTCGGGATCCTAGTGTCGTTTTTAGCATTTTCGAACACTTTTTCTGCTTTTTTGAGTCGAAAACAAAAAATCCGTTTCGTCTCATTGGTTACACTAACCAGAAAATGCTAAAAATCGCGTCGCCCCCCTACCCCCCTCAATTTGATATATACGTATATAACTTTTTGGCCAATTTTGTTGTTTTTCGTGTTTTTTTTTGTGTCGATTGGAGGTCAAACGGTA
This sequence comes from Trissonchulus latispiculum, assembly GCA_030248195.1. Taxonomy (NCBI): domain Eukaryota; kingdom Metazoa; phylum Nematoda; class Enoplea; order Enoplida; family Ironidae; genus Trissonchulus; species Trissonchulus latispiculum. The sequence goes on along the minus strand of JASAND010021211.1, from coordinate 8,305 downwards.
GTTTTTTTTGTCAACGATTTGAGTATTTTGAATTAGATTATTCCCAAAAGTGACTTTTTAAAAATAAAAAATGACTAAAATAAAAGTTTTTTAGTGACCCGCTGAGTGGAGAAAATCCTAGTGAAAATTGGGTCAATTGGGATAATATTTTTGAAACTTTGGGTTCTTTGGCGGAAATAAACCGAAATCTGGAGACAAGGCTCCGAGCTCGATTACGGCAGAAAGAAAAAAGAAAATGGCGGAGCTCAAAAATTTGATCACCCTTTTTAAGGGTCTGAGTAACTATAATGGTCGGGATACGACCTTGACCCCTGACGAGTGGATCGTCAGTTTTGAGGCCATTGCTAAGGCCAACGACGTCGAAAACGACAAATATTATTCGATTTTGCTCGCCAAATTGGGCGAAAAAGTTATTCACCGGCTTTCCTCCTTGGGAATGCCAGGTACGTACAGAGAGCTAAAAGAGCTCTTAAAAACGCTCTATGAGCCGGTTCAACGGACAGCCGTTGAACATTCTCGCAAATTTTATGTACGTACACAGAAAAAGGACGAGAATGTGCAAGATTTTGTGTCCGAATTGGAAATGTTGGCAAAAAAGGCCTTTCCAAACGAAAGTGACGACATGAGAGCTGTTAACATTTTTGAGCAACTTCGAAAAGGCCTGAAACCTAATTTGAAGATAGTTGGAATTTCGCTTTTATCTGATTTGGAAAATTGGGGCCATACAATGGCTAAATTGCGAAAAATCGTCACTCAACTGTCGAGACTTGAAGAGGAGTGCGATTCTGATTCAGCCGAATCGGATAAATCAGAAAAGCCAGAAAAAACCCCCAAGAAGGAAAAACGGGGGAAGGCTAAAGCCAAGGTTTGTGCAGTTTCGTCAGAATTTCTCGAAAGTTCTAGTGATTTAGATCAGAGGTTAAAAACTTTGGAGGACGAAATCAAGAAAGTGAAAATACGTAATGCTCAGAGGGATTTAGTTTTGGAAGCCACGAAAGGCGAGTCAGCGGACTCAGAAAAGTGCCAACCCTCAACTAGTGCTGCTTCTGGTGCTGTAAATGCTGTTCAAGCATCTACGGAAAAAACGGAGAAAACACCAGAAAAAGATCAAATGGACCAACGAACGTGTTATACGTGTGGCAATCCAGGCCACATTTCCCCTCAGTGTGCCTTAAATCGGCAAAATAATTCAGGTTCAAGGGGTAGAGGTAACCCAAATCGAAGAAATTTCGGTGGAAACAGGGGAAATTATAATAACCGGCAAAATTATGACGGTTATTCCAACCAAAATTCGGGAGGTGGTTGGAATAGAGGAAATCGAGGATCATATCGCGGTCAAGGAGGCCGCAGGGGAGGCAACTCCTCCAATAACCGAAACACTCAAAGTACGAGTATTTTTGTGGATCCATCTACTGGACGCCTGTTTCAGTCGCAAGGACAAGGGCGTAACCAGCAAAATCCGGTGATAAATTACTTGACCCCGGTTCAGCCCGAAATGGATCCAACTTCCCAGTTATTGCAAGCCTTGCAGAGTTTTCAGCAAGCGGGGAGCACGACAAATTCCGGGGGTGCTCCTCCGCAGTAAATTCGTCGCCCGGAAAGCCAAGTACGTATATCTCCCAGAAAAACCCGCAAATCAACTCGCTGTCAGAAAAAACCCCCAACTTTTTGGAGGGTCTTTCGAAACTTTTTCCGGACGAAAAGGTTTTAAATTCAAATCAAATTTGCGCGGTTTTTACTCCTACGTATGCCGATGTAACGAGGGGCCAACGATCTCAAAATTCCCAGGATAACCCTCGAAATTTGCTTCAGTCCCAATTGCAAAATTTCTTGCAAAATGTTGACATACGTGCTTTGGCAGAGGCTTTGACTAATGCCCGCCCCCCACCCCAAATTCCTCGATCTCCTCCTCAGTTGAATTTTCAGCAGCAAAATCAGTTTTTGAATGGGCAGAATAACCAAAATCAAAGGGTTATTCCACTGATTCCTATCAGTGCTGCGAGAGCAAATCAAATTAGATCTCAATGGCGTTTTTCTCAAAATTCACGGAATACGTATAACACTGGGTCAGGAAACCAGAATAATTCATTCAACTACAGTCGAAGTCGATTGAATTATCCTGTAAATAGATCTTTTTCTCCACGAACAAGCTATAATAGCAATAATTTTCGTGGAGGGGCGCCCCCAATTCGAAATCAGAATTGGCGCCCCCCCGCGCAAGAACGGAGAAATGCAGGTTTCGGTGGCTACTGGTATCCCAGTAACAACAATCAGCGATATCCACGAAACGTGCAGCCCCTTGCTGTGCCACGACAACCAAATTTGTTTTTCGGAACAAATAATTTATGGAATGCGCGCGGGTGTGAAAATCGTAGGTTTCCTGTGGGAAACACTGTGACTTTCTCAAACGCAAATATGCGCCAAAATGGGCAACAGCAAGAGGCCGCGATGGATCAAGCAGTACCAAGTACAAGTACAGCTGGGGTAGGTAGTCAAGGTTCATCTACAAAAGGAAGCGCGACAGTGCAAGTCCCTGATTCGGGGGACAAAGTATTGAAGGCTTCCAACAGAAAAGATGAAACCTGTACCACTAATGCTGCAAAATTGTCAGATGCCTCAAATAACAAAAAGTCAAGGACGAAAAATACAAATATGCAACCTGTGCAAGAAACAATGCCAGATATGTCTCAAGAACAACTAGTTGCACGATTAAATCGATTAAGAACAATAGATGAGGCACCTGATACCGAGGAAAAGGCAGCGAAACATCTATTTCCGAACGTGGAGAGGGAAACTAACGTCAAAGACCAACATAAAAATGACCCAAGCTCATCATCTGGTCAATTTCAGTCGAATAAAAAGGTGAAACGTGTTCAGAAACGACATTCTCATAAGATTCCAGACCCTGATTTTCCTGGAAGATTTCTTTTTGAGTATGATTCTACTGAAAGTTCATGTTCAGAGCAAAGTCAGTCTGAAACGTCAGATATGGAACTTGAAGAAAAGGAAGTAAATCATGTGAATTTGACTCATCAGCCAGAAAAGGCACCTAGAACGGACTTTGTAGCAAATAATCGGAACTATTTGTCGGCTTTTGTTCATCAAGATCAGTATTTTTTGGGTGCTCAGACGAAAATTCCGCCTGTGCATTCGCCACTGATAGTAGCATCAGTGGGAGGCGTAAATACTTTGGCACTTATTGATACGGGCGCAAATATTTCAGTTGTTTCTAGGAATTTTGTTGAACATTTAAAGCAAAAGTGCCCTGAAAATCTTACTTTTGGAAATGGAGTTTGTGAACAGGCAACCGCAGCTAACGGAACACCTATAAATTTTTCGGGTTCAGTAAAATTTGAACTCTCTTTTCAAGGCTATAGATGGGCCCATGAGTATCTAATCAGCGATTTTTGTCCATATGATATTCTTCTTGGCATGGACTTTCTATCTTTTTATAATTGGTCTATGCTCATGGGACGCCATTCTATTTACCATCCACTTTTTAAAGAAGTTCCGTTGCTGGGGGCGCCTCAGATCAATAACATTTTGCAAATTGTAGGAAAAACACGGCCGGCAGTTTCGAATATTTGTCTACGGGTCGGAACAACTATTCCAGCAAATTCTGAAGCATGGGTCTCGATTTCTTGTGAGGATAGTCAACCAAATGCTGACCAGTTGGATGATGAGTGGGATCTACCATTCGTACGTATGAAACCCTCAGTTGTAAATACGAATATTGCACCTTGGCCTTCACGGTTTGAAGAAGTGCCTAAGCTAGTACGCAATTCCATGAACATTCTTGAAAAATATAATTGTTATATGGTTCCTGGAATTATTTCAAAAGAGGAAAAAACCCAAGAAGTTAGAGTTTGGAATTTGAGTGAGGAACCATTGGAATTGCATCAAGGAATGGTGCTAGCTTACGCAGATGATTTAGTTACGCTCAAGAATCGTCAAGGCAAGGAATCGTTTTTACAATTGGGAGATACTTGGTTTGAAAAAGAATACGTATGTGAAGACGATTTACCTAAATCAGTACGAGCAGAAATTTTCTCTACAACGGTGGAAAATACGTACGTATCTCAACCTTCTACATCTAAAGCAGAGGATATGGAATCAAAAGAGCCTACGGAGCAGGATTTATATGATCAATTTCTAAAGGAAGCCCAACTGGATAAATTCGAATGTTCCGATAAGGCAAAAGGTAAGTTTCGGGAACTCCTACGTAAGTACGTACATGTCTTCGCAACGCCAGAAAATTTGGGACGATGCAGCACAGGACAACATCTGATTGATACAGGAATGGCAGGTCCAGTAACAGCAAAAGCCTACAGGATGAACCCTATGGAACGGATGGAAATCGAAAAGCATATCCAGAAAATGTTAGAGCAGGGCATTTGTGTCCCCTCTGATAGTCAATGGTCGTCACCTTGCATGTTAGTGGGCAAAAAGGATGGAACCACTCGATTTGTCATTGATTATCGACAGCTAAATAAAATTACACGAAAAGACCGCTACCCTTTACCAAAAATCGATGAAATCTTGGACATGTTTAGTAAAGGGAAGTTTTTCTCTACTTTGGATTTGAATAGCGGCTATTGGCAAATCGAGATGTTCCCTCCCCATAAGGAAAAGACCGCCTTCATTTCACATATGGGACTCTTTCATTTTAATGTCATGCCATTTGGCTTGACCAATGCGCCTGCAACTTTCCAAAGAATTATGGAACGAATTTTTACTGAATTGCCAGTTTATATTGACGACTTACTGATTCCATCTAACGATGAAAACCATCATTTGAAAATGCTTGAAATAGTTTTCCAAAAGCTTTCAGACCATGGTTTGCGACTCAAAATGAAAAAGTGCGTGTTTTTCCGCAAAAAGGTCGAATATCTTGGTCACTTTATTTCCGAAAAGGGCATTGAGACTGACCCACGTAAAGTGACTGCGGTAAAGAATTTTCCAGTACCTATTACTATTAAGCAATTGCGTGGTTTTTTGGGTATGGCTGGATACTATCGGCGATTTATACGTAATTTCAGTTCAATTGCAGCTCCAATGAATAATCTATTGAAAAAGGATGAAGGTTTTCATTGGAATGATCAATGTCAAATTGCTTTTGAAAATCTAAAACAGGCATTGATAAACGCACCAGTTCTTGCGTATCCAAATTGGGAAGAACCGTTTATTTTAACAACAGACGCTAGTGTCGTCGGTCTTGGTGCAGTGTTGGAGCAAGACCAACCAGGTGAGAAAAAGCCTAAACCCATAGCCTATGCTAGTAGAGCTTTAGTTGGTGCTGAGAAACGCTATAAAATTGTGGAATTGGAGGGTCTTGCAGTTGTGTGGTCTTGTAAGCATTTTCAGCATTATTTACGCCATCGAGAATTTACTTTATATACCGATAACGAAGCCCTGAAATACATTTTTGCAAATGCTAAAAATCAAGGCTATACTAGAATCGCTAAATGGGCTATTGCATTGTCAGAATTTCGTTTCAAGACTCAACATCGAAAAGGCGTAGATAATCCTGTAGCTGATTGTCTTTCACGTAACCCTCAACCAGTTGTCGTTGATTCGAACGTCGACCGCGCTGAAGGTGAAAGTGAACTTATTACATCTAATAATAAATTTCAGTATGTATCTGACGAGTTTGACGTAACCGAAGATATGTTTCCGCCAGTGTGCATGATTGAAAAATATTCTGATGATGAATGGTCTCAAGCACTAAAAACTGATTCTGATTTTGGTCCTTTTATTGAATATCTTGAAAAAGGCACATTGCCTAAGGATGACCTGACTTGGACTTTAATACGTGGTCAATCCGATTTTGAATTGAAAAACGGCATGCTTTATCGCTATCGAACTGATATTCACGAGAGACGTAAAAAGGGTTCTGCTCGTTTAACTTGTGTCCCTAGAAAGTTTCGAAATTATATTCTTGAACAGTATCATTCTGCAATGGATACTGGTGGTCATCAGGGTGTACCTCAAACTCACTATAAAGTTGCGACTAGATATTATTGGCCTAATTTACTTACGGATGTTAAGTTGTTTATACGTAATTGTATTGTTTGTGCTAGGTTTACGATAGGCCCGAGGCACCCTCAAGCTCCTATGAAAATTTACCCACCAGTTACTAAACCATTTGAAAGGGTTTATGTTGACGTTATGCATTTTCCAATTAGTAAAAAGCAGAATGTTTGTGTTTTGGTTGTAATTGATCAACTTACCCGTTGGGCAGAAGCATGGCCCTTACGAAACGAAAAGGCCGAAACGTTAATACGTGTGTTTTTAAACGAATTTATTTTACGGTACGGGGTACCTACTGAGGTGATATCGGATCAAGGTCCTAATTTTCAAGCTGAAGTAACTACTGCTTTATTTAAATTGATGGGTACGAAGAAATTACGTACAACTGCGTACCATCCTCAGTCTAACGGCCTAGTGGAACGGGTAAATGGTACTATACGGGAGATTGTTAAAAAGTACGTAGATATTGATCAACGTGATTGGGACGTTAAACTTGCTTTTGCTATGCATGCCTATAGGACTTCATTACATTCTACTATACAGGATACTCCTTATTTTCTGTTGTTTGGTCGAGATGCACAAGTTCCGGAGGATTTGTTGTTTGAAAACTTGGATAAGCCAGTAACTTCTTTAGTAAATTACAAGACTTCTTTAATTCGTACGTTGACGGAAAACTGGCACATTACAGCTCAAATTATAGCTGATAAAGCGGAACTTGTTAAACAAAGATACGATAAACGTGTACGTATAAAGAATTTTGAAGTGGGACAAATTGTAATGCGGAATATTACGCAAGTACCACAGCCAACAGGTAGAATGGCTAAGTTAGCTCCTAAGTACGACGGACCCTATAGGATAACTGAAGTTTTATCTGATCAGAATGTACGTTTACGTAATATGAAAACGGGAGACATTAGTAAAGTCATTCATGTAAATCGTTTAAAACTACTGCCTGATATAGATCCCGAGACCCTTGAGGAGTTGGAAATTGACGTTGACGATCCAACTGCTCTTGGTGATGATAATATTGTGCGTACCTATGATAACAGTGATGCTGTAGCTACGAATGATGATGTAATTGTCCGTCATTGTGAATTAAAACCCACTGAAAAAGACCAAACAGAACAAATTCAAGTAACTACTGAAGATCCTATTGTAGTGCAACGACAGTTGCAAGGTTTAGAAATGGAAGCGGAAGAGACTACATCAAATCACAATCAAGAATGCACTATTACTTCCACTACTGCAAATAATTCGCAACACCATTCCGTGCACCAGTCTTCCAATTATTCAACGGACTCTTTCCGTGTAATCCCTTTTCCCCATGCTACAGTCACCTTAGTATCGTATTATATGTTAATATGTTCGAAAGACAAGCATCCTATGTGCACTTTGTACTTTAGAGAAAATTAATTCGTAGATTCTATCATCATCACAAATTTTGGAAAAGGATGCCTAAATAGAGTAATGGAAGCTTTGGAGAAAGAAGCTCAGCAACAGCAAGCTGAAAGGGAAGAATCAGCTAGAAAGATCGGTGAAGAGAGTGATTTTTTTTGCATATTGTTCATCACTTATTATCACTTATCACTTATGAATATCAGATAGAAGGCATAGTCAGCTGATGGAAGGAATCTAGTTCGATTTTGTTCTTGTGAATTCTCAGAAGGAGCATTGACTGAAATAGCACAGCTTGTTATGTTGAAGCCATTAGTAATCTCAGAATATCTACTACGGCAGCAATTGGAAATCCATAAGTATTCCATGAGTATGAGTATTGCCAAAAATAAGGCATCAAGTCTATTTTCATTTTGAAGGAAATGTTGAGAAGCCTGAGAATTTTACAGAAAGTGCTACAAGTGAGATATATCGTGATGGACTTAATGCGTATTGCTAGAGAAGTATGGTAGCACTAAAGGAAAAAGCGTGTGCAGTATGTGAGGTATAATGCGGAATCCCGGCGCATTGTAACATCGCGCTTTGATTAGGACTCTGGTCACTGGGCTCTCAACATCATCATTACGCGCAACTTGTATGGCCATCTTCGAGTTAGTGCGTAGCTGCCACACAAAAGCGCATGTCGTAGGTCTCTACGTCGTGTTTTTGTCGTGATGGTAGCATGGTTTTATTCATTTTTCTTTTTCTTTTTCATTTTTTACATTCAATTTTCTACTTTTTGCAGTAATTTTTTTTGTTTTGTCTTTTTGCTAGTCATTTAACCGGAATTATTGAAAGCTAACGTTCAGTATTTTTTCTAACCTGTATTTTTATCTGTTTA